>JAPYMA010000865.1:0-187699 GCA_035041965.1 Anisakis pegreffii | reverse complement strand
CTAAGCCTAAGCCTAAGCCTAAGCCTAAGCCTAAGCCTAAGCCTAAGCCTAAGCCTAAGCCTAAGCCTAAGCCTAAGCCTAAGCCTAAGCCTAAGCCTAAGCCTAAGCCTAAGCCTAAGCCTAAGCCTAAGCCTAAGCCTAAGCCTAAGCCTAAGCCTAAGCCTAAGCCTAAGCCTAAGCCTAAGCCTAAGCCTAAGCCTAAGCCTAAGCCTAAGCCTAAGCCTAAGCCTAAGCCTAAGCCTAAGCCTAAGCCTAAGCCTAAGCCTAAGCCTAAGCCTAAGCCTAAGCCTAAGCCTAAGCCTAAGCCTAAGCCTAAGCCTAAGCCTAAGCCTAAGCCTAAGCCTAAGCCTAAGCCTAAGCCTAAGCCTAAGCCTAAGCCTAAGCCTAAGCCTAAGCCTAAGCCTAAGCCTAAGCCTAAGCCTAAGCCTAAGCCTAAGCCTAAGCCTAAGCCTAAGCCTAAGCCTAAGCCTAAGCCTAAGCCTAAGCCTAAGCCTAAGCCTAAGCCTAAGCCTAAGCCTAAGCCTAAGCCTAAGCCTAAGCCTAAGCCTAAGCCTAAGCCTAAGCCTAAGCCTAAGCCTAAGCCTAAGCCTAAGCCTAAGCCTAAGCCTAAGCCTAAGCCTAAGCCTAAGCCTAAGCCTAAGCCTAAGCCTAAGCCTAAGCCTAAGCCTAAGCCTAAGCCTAAGCCTAAGCCTAAGCCTAAGCCTAAGCCTAAGCCTAAGCCTAAGCCTAAGCCTAAGCCTAAGCCTAAGCCTAAGCCTAAGCCTAAGCCTAAGCCTAAGCCTAAGCCTAAGCCTAAGCCTAAGCCTAAGCCTAAGCCTAAGCCTAAGCCTAAGCCTAAGCCTAAGCCTAAGCCTAAGCCTAAGCCTAAGCCTAAGCCTAAGCCTAAGCCTAAGCCTAAGCCTAAGCCTAAGCCTAAGCCTAAGCCTAAGCCTAAGCCTAAGCCTAAGCCTAAGCCTAAGCCTAAGCCTAAGCCTAAGCCTAAGCCTAAGCCTAAGCCTAAGCCTAAGCCTAAGCCTAAGCCTAAGCCTAAGCCTAAGCCTAAGCCTAAGCCTAAGCCTAAGCCTAAGCCTAAGCCTAAGCCTAAGCCTAAGCCTAAGCCTAAGCCTAAGCCTAAGCCTAAGCCTAAGCCTAAGCCTAAGCCTAAGCCTAAGCCTAAGCCTAAGCCTAAGCCTAAGCCTAAGCCTAAGCCTAAGCCTAAGCCTAAGCCTAAGCCTAAGCCTAAGCCTAAGCCTAAGCCTAAGCCTAAGCCTAAGCCTAAGCCTAAGCCTAAGCCTAAGCCTAAGCCTAAGCCTAAGCCTAAGCCTAAGCCTAAGCCTAAGCCTAAGCCTAAGCCTAAGCCTAAGCCTAAGCCTAAGCCTAAGCCTAAGCCTAAGCCTAAGCCTAAGCCTAAGCCTAAGCCTAAGCCTAAGCCTAAGCCTAAGCCTAAGCCTAAGCCTAAGCCTAAGCCTAAGCCTAAGCCTAAGCCTAAGCCTAAGCCTAAGCCTAAGCCTAAGCCTAAGCCTAAGCCTAAGCCTAAGCCTAAGCCTAAGCCTAAGCCTAAGCCTAAGCCTAAGCCTAAGCCTAAGCCTAAGCCTAAGCCTAAGCCTAAGCCTAAGCCTAAGCCTAAGCCTAAGCCTAAGCCTAAGCCTAAGCCTAAGCCTAAGCCTAAGCCTAAGCCTAAGCCTAAGCCTAAGCCTAAGCCTAAGCCTAAGCCTAAGCCTAAGCCTAAGCCTAAGCCTAAGCCTAAGCCTAAGCCTAAGCCTAAGCCTAAGCCTAAGCCTAAGCCTAAGCCTAAGCCTAAGCCTAAGCCTAAGCCTAAGCCTAAGCCTAAGCCTAAGCCTAAGCCTAAGCCTAAGCCTAAGCCTAAGCCTAAGCCTAAGCCTAAGCCTAAGCCTAAGCCTAAGCCTAAGCCTAAGCCTAAGCCTAAGCCTAAGCCTAAGCCTAAGCCTAAGCCTAAGCCTAAGCCTAAGCCTAAGCCTAAGCCTAAGCCTAAGCCTAAGCCTAAGCCTAAGCCTAAGCCTAAGCCTAAGCCTAAGCCTAAGCCTAAGCCTAAGCCTAAGCCTAAGCCTAAGCCTAAGCCTAAGCCTAAGCCTAAGCCTAAGCCTAAGCCTAAGCCTAAGCCTAAGCCTAAGCCTAAGCCTAAGCCTAAGCCTAAGCCTAAGCCTAAGCCTAAGCCTAAGCCTAAGCCTAAGCCTAAGCCTAAGCCTAAGCCTAAGCCTAAGCCTAAGCCTAAGCCTAAGCCTAAGCCTAAGCCTAAGCCTAAGCCTAAGCCTAAGCCTAAGCCTAAGCCTAAGCCTAAGCCTAAGCCTAAGCCTAAGCCTAAGCCTAAGCCTAAGCCTAAGCCTAAGCCTAAGCCTAAGCCTAAGCCTAAGCCTAAGCCTAAGCCTAAGCCTAAGCCTAAGCCTAAGCCTAAGCCTAAGCCTAAGCCTAAGCCTAAGCCTAAGCCTAAGCCTAAGCCTAAGCCTAAGCCTAAGCCTAAGCCTAAGCCTAAGCCTAAGCCTAAGCCTAAGCCTAAGCCTAAGCCTAAGCCTAAGCCTAAGCCTAAGCCTAAGCCTAAGCCTAAGCCTAAGCCTAAGCCTAAGCCTAAGCCTAAGCCTAAGCCTAAGCCTAAGCCTAAGCCTAAGCCTAAGCCTAAGCCTAAGCCTAAGCCTAAGCCTAAGCCTAAGCCTAAGCCTAAGCCTAAGCCTAAGCCTAAGCCTAAGCCTAAGCCTAAGCCTAAGCCTAAGCCTAAGCCTAAGCCTAAGCCTAAGCCTAAGCCTAAGCCTAAGCCTAAGCCTAAGCCTAAGCCTAAGCCTAAGCCTAAGCCTAAGCCTAAGCCTAAGCCTAAGCCTAAGCCTAAGCCTAAGCCTAAGCCTAAGCCTAAGCCTAAGCCTAAGCCTAAGCCTAAGCCTAAGCCTAAGCCTAAGCCTAAGCCTAAGCCTAAGCCTAAGCCTAAGCCTAAGCCTAAGCCTAAGCCTAAGCCTAAGCCTAAGCCTAAGCCTAAGCCTAAGCCTAAGCCTAAGCCTAAGCCTAAGCCTAAGCCTAAGCCTAAGCCTAAGCCTAAGCCTAAGCCTAAGCCTAAGCCTAAGCCTAAGCCTAAGCCTAAGCCTAAGCCTAAGCCTAAGCCTAAGCCTAAGCCTAAGCCTAAGCCTAAGCCTAAGCCTAAGCCTAAGCCTAAGCCTAAGCCTAAGCCTAAGCCTAAGCCTAAGCCTAAGCCTAAGCCTAAGCCTAAGCCTAAGCCTAAGCCTAAGCCTAAGCCTAAGCCTAAGCCTAAGCCTAAGCCTAAGCCTAAGCCTAAGCCTAAGCCTAAGCCTAAGCCTAAGCCTAAGCCTAAGCCTAAGCCTAAGCCTAAGCCTAAGCCTAAGCCTAAGCCTAAGCCTAAGCCTAAGCCTAAGCCTAAGCCTAAGCCTAAGCCTAAGCCTAAGCCTAAGCCTAAGCCTAAGCCTAAGCCTAAGCCTAAGCCTAAGCCTAAGCCTAAGCCTAAGCCTAAGCCTAAGCCTAAGCCTAAGCCTAAGCCTAAGCCTAAGCCTAAGCCTAAGCCTAAGCCTAAGCCTAAGCCTAAGCCTAAGCCTAAGCCTAAGCCTAAGCCTAAGCCTAAGCCTAAGCCTAAGCCTAAGCCTAAGCCTAAGCCTAAGCCTAAGCCTAAGCCTAAGCCTAAGCCTAAGCCTAAGCCTAAGCCTAAGCCTAAGCCTAAGCCTAAGCCTAAGCCTAAGCCTAAGCCTAAGCCTAAGCCTAAGCCTAAGCCTAAGCCTAAGCCTAAGCCTAAGCCTAAGCCTAAGCCTAAGCCTAAGCCTAAGCCTAAGCCTAAGCCTAAGCCTAAGCCTAAGCCTAAGCCTAAGCCTAAGCCTAAGCCTAAGCCTAAGCCTAAGCCTAAGCCTAAGCCTAAGCCTAAGCCTAAGCCTAAGCCTAAGCCTAAGCCTAAGCCTAAGCCTAAGCCTAAGCCTAAGCCTAAGCCTAAGCCTAAGCCTAAGCCTAAGCCTAAGCCTAAGCCTAAGCCTAAGCCTAAGCCTAAGCCTAAGCCTAAGCCTAAGCCTAAGCCTAAGCCTAAGCCTAAGCCTAAGCCTAAGCCTAAGCCTAAGCCTAAGCCTAAGCCTAAGCCTAAGCCTAAGCCTAAGCCTAAGCCTAAGCCTAAGCCTAAGCCTAAGCCTAAGCCTAAGCCTAAGCCTAAGCCTAAGCCTAAGCCTAAGCCTAAGCCTAAGCCTAAGCCTAAGCCTAAGCCTAAGCCTAAGCCTAAGCCTAAGCCTAAGCCTAAGCCTAAGCCTAAGCCTAAGCCTAAGCCTAAGCCTAAGCCTAAGCCTAAGCCTAAGCCTAAGCCTAAGCCTAAGCCTAAGCCTAAGCCTAAGCCTAAGCCTAAGCCTAAGCCTAAGCCTAAGCCTAAGCCTAAGCCTAAGCCTAAGCCTAAGCCTAAGCCTAAGCCTAAGCCTAAGCCTAAGCCTAAGCCTAAGCCTAAGCCTAAGCCTAAGCCTAAGCCTAAGCCTAAGCCTAAGCCTAAGCCTAAGCCTAAGCCTAAGCCTAAGCCTAAGCCTAAGCCTAAGCCTAAGCCTAAGCCTAAGCCTAAGCCTAAGCCTAAGCCTAAGCCTAAGCCTAAGCCTAAGCCTAAGCCTAAGCCTAAGCCTAAGCCTAAGCCTAAGCCTAAGCCTAAGCCTAAGCCTAAGCCTAAGCCTGCCCAAGCCTAAGCCTCAAGCCCAAGCCTGCTCAAGCCCAAGCTCAAGCCTAAGCCCAAGCCCAAGCCTAAGCCTAAGCCTAAGCCTGCTCAAGCCTAAGCCTAAGCCTAAGCCTAAGCCTAAGCCTGCCTAAGCCTAAGCCTCAAGCCTAAGCCTAAGCCTAAGCCCAAGCCTAAGCCTAAGCCTGCCAAGCCTAAGCCTAAGCCTAAGCCTAAGCTTCCAGCCTAAGCCTAAGCCTAAGCCTAAGCCTAAGCCTAAGCCTAAGCCTGGCCCTAGCCCAAGCCTAAGCCTAAGCCTCAAGCCTAAGCCCCAAGCCTAAGCCTAAGCCTAAGCACAGAACGACATGCAAGCCATCATTAGCAACTAAGTCATAAGCAAACAGATAAGATCACTAAAGGCACTTGAATGACCTGAAGCACTGAAACAACAAACTGAATAAACAATTAGGAAGTAAATAAAATCAGGAATGAACTGAATAATCACATTGAAAATTGAAACACTTGATGGAAATAAATCGGAAAGCAATGCATGCTCATTCTACATCTTTAACTTGTGCTATTTTTAACAGAATCAATCATCAAAACAATACACACGGCTAAATGCAAATAAAAATGTGAAAAAAATTTTGAAGTATTTGTGAGCAATAAACGAGTTAAATTTACAATGTTAACAATGAATGATGCAATAATAACCGTTCTCACTACGCATATAACGTAATTGAAATGAACATACGAGCATTACACCAGTACACTATCGGCCCATTGCTCAACCGTTTCTATTTGATTTAAGAACTATCTTCTTTGTATGCTGGCTTTTCGCGCTAGTCGCGGCAATGTTTGTTAATTTCAAGATGACTGATTAAACATTAATGAAACAAGGGAAAGTAATATTTATCTCCTTTGATGCACGGTGTCATTACTATTCGTAAAACTTCTGTTACCATAACTATTATAATAGCATACTTCTAACTAATAATATTAATAATATTATGTGAAGACGAAATAAAAAGTCATTGGTTCCTGAGAGGCGTGACAGGAGCGATTAGAGTAGGTCGATTGAAGGCAACGACATGGTGTGATAATGATAAACAGTTGCAATAATAACAACAAGAACGGAAACACAAATGATAACAACAGCACTCCTCATCAGAAATTCTGAGTCACCCTCTTGTTCCATCATGTCGAAAATGTTCATTGCGAATATTACCTCAATGATGCCACTGCTATATCGGCGACTAAAGCGACCACCACTAAAATCAATTATAGATACATTTGTTTTCAACTGATTACAGAACAGTCAAAAACGTGTTGCAGATAGCAATATTTCCATTCCACGTTTTTAAAAACTGCTCTATTCTGTTCTATTCCTCTCCAAAAATGTTTTTCTGAATCTAGAGATGGATCGAACGGTGTACAGAAATTCATCCTACATTTGAACCTATCAATTAATACTTTTTTCAGTTTTCAAGCGTTTTTGTTCAGGTCCATTTTATTCGTTATTCTTCAATCGCGATTGCTTACATCCTTTATTTATACGTAATTTTTAAAGAAATGGTTTTCCGTTTTTCACGCAATGATCGTATTTCTGTCCTTTATACATTTGTTGTGAATCTATCCAAATTTTGTTTCATAATTCTTGAACTGTTCACGTAAACTTTTCTGTTGCTTAACTGTATCGTATGGAATCACCGTATTTTGCTTGCTGTTTTATGTACAAGACTATGGTTCCGATTGCTGTTCATTCGTTCCTTTTCAGTTGAAAATTGCGGAATTGTTTGTGTGCTTATTTGGCATATTGGTTCGAGTTACTCCCTTTTCAGTTACAAGAACGAATTGGACCATAGTTTAAGTTGTTTGATTAACTGATGAGGAACATTTATTGCCCAGCTACATGAGATAAGCTCAGAAAATCGGCTATATCTCCTCAAGGAAACAAAATCGACCAACAATATAGCTGGGCTGCAATCGTTTCAATGCATTCTATCACTAATGATCAATCTATACATTACTATAGCAGTGTTATAATGACCATCTGCAAACTCACGGTGTCCTCTGGTTTGCCCAGTGACATGGCATAATCTTCACACCATTAGATTCCTCAGATTCTCTACATTCAGAAAAGCATACTCGATGAAGAGGATCTGAAAGAGCTTATTTTACTGAACGGTTAGTTGAGATGAATGAGAGGTATGAGAGGAATGAAAAATCAAATTTTATTTTCAAGTGAGTTGTTTTCAATTTGTTTGATTCATTGCTTTACGTGTTGTTCACAGTTGCGGTTTTTTTTTGAAAAAAAAATCAGTCTGAAAATGATATTTCACAGATTGTTTCGATGTCATTCTCGATGATTGAATTAATTCAGAATTCGTTCTTTGCACATTGTCCTCAGTGATTCATTCTTCACATCTCATCCCACTCATCTCCGTTTTTGCAGCATTACAGCTTA
Organism: Anisakis pegreffii; assembly: GCA_035041965.1. NCBI lineage: Eukaryota > Metazoa > Nematoda > Chromadorea > Rhabditida > Anisakidae > Anisakis > Anisakis pegreffii. The sequence continues at coordinate 180,632 of JAPYMA010000865.1, read as the reverse complement.
CCGGTTTTATGCTTCTAGCGGAATTTCGTTGAACACATTTGTTTTGTTCTTTTCTTACTCAACATTGCTCTTACTACAAACATCTAGTTTTGGTTGCTCATTTACCAAAGCGATATTCCACACTGTTCGATATGCAGTGATTCATTCAACAACGGAATATCTACTCCATATCGTCTATCTGCGTAGGCGTCTTACACTGAAGACAGCTTTATGCGTCAAATATCGAAATACTCTCGGTGAAATGCTTGCAGCATACTGGCATGCCTGCAACCGAAAACGATGCTGAATTGCTATTTACCACCAGTTGAATGTTTATGTGCAGAGCATGTGCATTCTGCATTATTCAATCAAACGACTGTCGATGGTTGAGTATCTCATCCATGATACATACTTAACTGAAGGAGTTTCGCACATGAAGTTAGCGTTTATGAAGGCTTGTAGTTTCATAGAGACATATTAAATGCGAGCTTGAGATCGTCTCGGTACATTTATGTCGTTGCTCTTTGAGCATTTAACGTTTGAATAAACATTTCATGCTGAAGTATCATTCAGCACTATTTCTCGTGCTGTACCATATAAACTCTCAGGAAGTTTATTTGATCAATTCGTTTTTGCGTAATTATCGCAGCTTTCAGCTGATCCCCAAATCACTCATTCATTCATTCCACTGAGAAGACAGCTATCCGCTAAGAAAAATGATATGATATGTTTGTTTTCGTTGTATTACGAAACACCGATGCAAGTGGCTAAAAATTTACACAATGCGTAACATCAAAAGATCATCAACTATACAAAAAATGTTTGTGGTTAAATGCACTTTATTGCTTCATTCGTTTTTTGTTCAGTTTCTCTCACCAACTTCAAGCGATCAATGTTAATTGCATTCATTGAATAAGTATTTGTGTGATTTTCCTATCAACGCGGTCAGTTTGTTTGGTTTCGAAGACACTTATGTTCCATTAATTTCGACGGTGTTTGAATGATAAGTTTCGCTGAATGAATGGAATTTCAACTGATATGGTTTGTTTTTGTGCGACCCGTATGATTCAATGATAATTGTGGGGTGAATTTCATTTCAGTCGTTTTCGCTATAATCCACATATTGTTAGATCCCGGTTCATCAATTCGAGCATACTTCGTAATGAATGCTGAATCTGTATTACTTTCATTCGTTAAACAATCATTTCATTCATTTTTTATTACATAACTTTCATCATGAGCTTGTATTTTCAAGCAAACAAATTGGAGCGTTTTCTCTTTATTGATTTTCGCTTCCTATTTGCATTTGTTCATCACAGTTGCTGACGTTTGTACGTACAAAGTTGTTTATACTTCTACACAAAAATTATTGTTTTACAAATTCAAGCAAAAAATCATTCAACGAATAAAAACATGACCCGATTCCTGATATGTCAGTAATTTGTCCAACCATCTGGTCTGGAATTTGTGGTTGGAAAGAAATCAATGAATTTTGTGTAGCATGTAAAAATAGCATCGCTTTATAGATGTGATTGAATGAATTTGTGACAATGCTGTTCACCCATTCCTAACGTCTTCAGAAAATGTACAACATATTCGTGGATCTAGATTTCTATTAAAGTCATTCGTTGGTTAATAAGCACAGCTTGATGTTGTAATATGATAAGCATCAGCTATTTATTCGCTCTGCTTCATCACGACTTGTCCACGTAGTCATTTGATCCTATCTAAGATATTCTCATGTTATTATTATCTGGATCCTTGAGACTGTCAGTCTTTGTTACCACGGCAATTAATAATCACCTCGTTCAATTTTGATTAGGTTGTCCTCGAAGACTCGCCGGAAGAAAAGCAGCAGTGATGTCATATATATTAATTACCGATATGCATAGGGCAATGTGGTTTTCTAGAGAAATAATCCAACGTAAACGAATTGTTGTTATTGTATAATTTATCTCCGAACTTTCAATTGAGTGAATGACAGAGATGTTTTATTTGTTTATTTGTGCGGGGTTTGTTTGCATTTCTGATCGCTAACGCCGTATTGTCAATTGCACGTATTCACTTGCATTTCTATTGTAACATCATTCACATTTTCCTCCGTCGTTACTTCGTTGTCACTTCCCGCTGATGGACATCATCTATGCGCATTCTGAGATCACAATCATCCTAATCATCTCTATCCCATAGTTTCGACTTTGTAATCCGTCTTTTTTCAAGCTTCCGGTGACCATTTTAGCCTCTGAGTAACTAAGAATTTTTGCTTTGCAGTGGAATTACATGGCCCTTCACAGTCTGCTCCTTAAGAATTTTTGAACGGATTTTTCATGGCATCATTGAAATGAGTAAAACTGAGTGAACATTCAAATGTAAGATGTAATTAAGTCAGCATAAAACAAAATTGCTTCATAAGGAATATAGACAGAAGGCTTAATTACGTATCCCATGCAGTAGTGGAATGTTAACGGGAAAAACTGTTGTTAGAATCGAGTGCCTTCTCTATCAAATTTATATCTGTAATCTCTTTTGGATGCTTGAATCGAAAATTCATTGTCAAATTCATAAATCGAAATGAATTGACAAATGGAAAATTCATGATCGATTGACAATATGTCGAAATGTCATCATATGATCGTCATCATATTCAGAACTGCGAAACAATCGGTGAAATATCATTTTCACACTGATTTTTTTCCAAAAAAAACGCAACTGTGAACAACACGTCAAGCAATGAATCAAACAAATTGAAAACAGCTCACTTAAAAATAAAATTTGATTTTTCATTCCTCTCCCTCATTTCGTTCATCTCAACCAACCGCTGAGTGAATGTTCAGTGAAATAAACTCTTTCAGATCCTCTTCATCGAGCCCACGTTAATTCACTCATATCACAAAGCATATTACAACCATGACTGCAATACTCATCCATCCACTTTCACCTTACAGTCACTCAGCGTATGCTTGTGTGTTTTCTTTTATCGTGTTTTTGACAGTTGCTCAGCCAGTTTTCTATTTTTGTTGTTGGTGTTTTTATTATTTTCATAATAACCTGATGTTATCGTCATCAGTCCTGTTTTCGTTTCTATCTCATTGGTAAATCAGTTTGTTTTGTTTGGATGCGAAAAATTATTTATTTCGCTTTCATTCGTGATGCGGAAATAATTTGAACACCTGAGAGGGATGTCTTGAATTCAGTTTCTTTGTTGTCGGATTGAATTTCTTATTTTAAGGAGTTGTTCCTAATCGTCTCTGTTCCGTCGTTTCGGTTTTGTAATCCATCTTTTTTTCATGCTTCTGGTGACCGTTTTAGGCTCTGAGTAACTGAGAATTTTCTCCTTTGTAGTGGAATTCTATGGCCCTTCGATGGTTGATTTTTTTTAGAAATCTAAATGATCGAGGAGTATCATCGTTGACTGAGACGAGTTCGTATAAGTGAGTACAAAACTGAAAAGATGATGATGTTCGATGAACTCAAAGGAAGGAGTTTCATGGCGGAACTGAGTATTTGATGATGAATTATGAATAAGCCCAATTTCCACAAAACTATTCATTGGTCCGTAAAGTATATAGTTGACGAGTTTTTTGCGTGCTACTTTCCTTTCTTTCCACATCAATACCATCTCTCGTAATGTTATCAATGAACATAGCAGTGAAATAAAAAACAAACACTAGATAAGAAGAAAACATTTCGGACGAGAGAGTTTTCATTCACTCTCAACAACTCTCGTTATTGTGACTTTTTTGTTGCCGTACATTTTCTCTTCTTTCTTAAAATCCGCAGACAGTATCGTTTCACCACCACTCACTTTTGCGCAGTATTTTTTCTCTCGTCAATCATATTTCAGTGATTCATAAAACCACAGTTGTGATCTAATAATGCCGTTGCTGCTAGGAAACCAACTTCTGATAACCATTGCTAGTTTTGTTTAATGAGAATCCTCTGTTTTGAATGTAAAGCATTTAGCAAGTGCGAAGCATTGATTTGAATTGTCGTATCCAGTTTTGATGAAGAAGTAAAGTCGTATGGAAGAATCATTCATTGAAATTCATACCGACTTTCTAACGAATGAACGAAATTTAGCGATCAATAATTTATGCAGTCAGCATGCACCTCATAAACAAGTGAGCAGCAGTCACTTGGTGAAGAGTAAGCCGTTAGAACAAAAAATGAATCCCATCCACCGATGATGCCGAACTTCTCAGCACCATTTGTTATTTGCGGTGAAAATGATTATTTGTTTGCAAATATTTCACAAAGTTTTTAATTCAGCAAAAGTAATCGCTATTATCCGACGCTCTATTTTTTTGCGCATTGTCAGTGATCACCTCATTCACCGAATTTCATCAACGCTGCAACCAACGTACACATCAGAGAGCATAAGTGATAGAATACGAAATCGATAACCACGTCACCTCTCAATTATCCGAATTGTTTCTTCCGTCGTTCCTGAATACATGATTGATTTACGTTCATTCATTCGAATTCAAAGCAAACTCATCATATGTAAGACGATTATGAACGAAATTTGAAATTCTATTCATCAGCTACCACCTCGTTACATTATCTTTTCAATTCAGTTTAATTTAATCTTGTTGTATGCCTTTTATAATCTTCTGAAATCTGCTGTTCACGTGTAGATTACTTCTCGTTTATTCATGAACGACGCGGGCAGTTCGATGGAATTTGATGCCTTTTGATCAAAGTGACTTATGATAAGAAGTTTATAAACGCACTTTCCGGTTTTTCAGTCTTTCTATATAAGCTATGATTCCTGCAAATTTATGTTTCCCCCTTGTTAGAATGAGTGGATTTTTTATACGAGCACTGAATATGCTTCCGATACAATGCATAACATCTCGTCATTGCATTCGTAGTCAAATTATTGAGTAGAGTGCCGAGATCAGTCTAAGTTGTAAGTCGAGCGATCGCATTCACTGTAGCTCATTATTACATCAAACTCAAGATGCAATGCCGAGGTTAGCAATGGCCTATAGCTTGTAAGATAATGTAACTTTTTGAATTTTTTGTTGCTACTGCAAACAGTTCAGTGAAATTTCGCGTTATGATATAAACGTGAAGTGTCATCAAACTGCTGAGCTTGCAGGAGATTGATTTGATTGACCCACGCAGAATTCTTCAATCAAATTATTTCCGTTGGAGAGTGAATTAACGGATTCTAACGAATATTTCTCATTTCAACTTATTAAGTTGTAATTTCAGTGCCTGAAAATGAGAGCAATCAGCAGTCAAATGAATCAATAGATGAATAAAATGAAGATCGAAATGTAGTCATAAAAAGTGTTAAAACACTTTCGAAGAAAACGAATGTTACTTTGTAACTATTTTAACTATTTCCGAGTATTAGTTTGTACTCGGAATGACTCGATAGTTGGATGCTCAGTGCTGTTTTTCCTTTAATCTCATTACTTCCTCATTGAAAATAGTCACTGGTTGCAATATACCATTCCAAATGTAACAGATTCAATCGTTTTCAGCACGTTCAGCAACGCTTCTGACAGAATTCACAGACTCTTACTGTTTGTGAAACGCTGTTGATATTTACTTTCTAATCAATTCGGAATTGCTTTGTTCATTGAGCATTCATTGCATTATTCATTATTCCAACTAGGACTTATAGTTAGTTTGTTTCTCTGTGGTGTTCACATTACAAGTTCCGAAAAGCACAGTTTCTGATCATATAGACGTCAATTTGCCCAAAGCCAACGCAAAATTCATCATATAATGCTGTCGAGTGCATTTGTGTAATTCTAATGCAATGAGCCATCCCCCAGTTCGAATAAATAACTTCAAAGGCATTTTCAGTCGAAACAACGTCGAAAACGAGTTTTTTGTTTTTTGATAGTTTATTGAAACGATTACTTCGCGTTGTTTTGCTTGCTCAACGATTTTGTCTTGTTTTCGATACGTTTAGAAAATGATGTAGTGCTGTCGTCGTTTGTCATCATTTTCATCACTTAATTAGAATACATTTTGATGATGTTGCCCGTGCTTGAATCGCTCGATTGTTTCCTCTGACATGCTCTTATCAATGTCGCGCTCATATTTAAGTATAACATTATTCATTCACCTTTATTCGATTGCTTCTGTTTTTCTCATCAATCAATAAAATTTTACTTTCCATCTGCTCCGGATGATTAAAACATACACAATGATTATGTTTTCAGAATTGATTATCATTCAACTAGTGCAGTGTTGTTGTCGATTTCAGTCAAAATTTTAGTTTATCTACTCTCAAACATCGCATCGTTGTTTGTAAATTGTAAAGGAGAAGAAGAGGAATAAACTGAATGAAAAGTTATTTCAGACAATGGTTTTCGCAATATTATTAGTCACTGCAATGACCATGCAGACAGTTTCGGCTGGATTTTTCTATTCAGAAAGTGCGACATGCGGAACGATCCAGTAAGTGCAGAGATTAAATGCTATTTTAGGATGAATTTGAGTTGAAATTGATTAGTCAACGAAAATGTTCTGTTAGACGATTATTTTCAGAGAAATCACTCGGTTTTCGCATCCTGTTTTCCATTTGATTTTCAGTTGTCCGCGAGCGAATTTAGCACGATTCTATGGATGCAGCGATCACGGTGAATGCGATTTTCTGCTGCAGGTAAACAACGAACAATTGAATTGATTTTTTGAAAATCCATCGGCAAATGGAATCCTGATAAGACGTATGAAAGTTGTTCAGGATTTCCAGTTATCATGACAACAACATTCGATAAACTGAGGAGGGCTAAGAGAGAGAGACTCTTTTTTTGCCAAACATCGAGGCAAATGAATCGAAATCGAACGAAAAAAATTATTCCTAACCTTTGCAAAAGATATTTTCGGCGCAGTGATTTGAAAAGTGATTCTGTTATTTATTGCTAAAGGATGACTCATGTTCCAAACTGCACTGGAATAATAATGTACTGTCTTTATGATGAATAAAAAACTGGCCTTTGCCACTGGAATCACTCGGTAAGTTTAGTGCTTTAGTACACTAGAGTTCAGATTCTAATGTTTATTGCTTATTGCTTCACTAAGGTTTTAGTGGTCGTTAAATGTAAACGTTTTCACCAACATAACAGAACGGCTATCAGCTGAAACCGGAGAACATGCGTATAAATTATGAAAAACAAATCATTTTATTGTTAAGAGAATGGCAAATAAAAATGCAGGAAAGCTTTGCAAATAAACTTCCCGAGAACAATTTTTAAAAACTTATTGTTAGCTGAAGGAGCTGTTGGAAGGGACCGTTGGAAAGAGTGATGGTCATTTAAGATATAGATTGTCATCTAATGAAATGATACCAATTGTAGCCGTGGTTATTCATGCTGGTCTCGTTCGTAGTTATGTCACTTCTGTGCAGTTTGGTGTGTTCACTGCTTCGGTGTATTTTTTGTGGTTGCTGTGATAATCGACGATACTGAACGGATGCACATCCACCTTAATGTCGTACTGTAGCATGCAGCAAAAGCAACAACAACAACAGCAGCAACTCTATATATATAGTCGTTAATCATTTTCTCGTTCTCATAATTCGACATCTTTTCGACTTTCCAGGTTGCTATATGATACCATTCATGAACAATTAACGAATTAAATTAGTCTTTATTTTTGTCGGATATTTTGATATAATGAGTTCACTACCCGAACGATATTGTGTTCATTACCGAATCTTCATCGAACTGATAAGTTCGTTGTATATATGTAAATCATTCAACTCATACCTTGTGCACCATACTAACGTTGCAATATGATAGTGCAAGAGAGCACGTTGAGAATATATTCTACGAGCTGTTTACTGGGATTACAATTAGGACCATCTCAGATTCAGGTAATACCAATTATATATAATTGAAACAGTTCTCAATGAGCGACTTTCATATTGCACCTAAAAGCTGGGAAATCTTTAGAAAGAATGTTGTCCATCAGAATTGCACGATTATACTGAATCAAAACTTTAAAAAATTGAATCAGAGCTGAATTCGTCAGCAATGTATCAATGACTTTAGAATTTCGCGAATTACTTCAACAAACCATTATAAAATTTTGACATTGAGAAAGGCTTATAGTTAGTAGGTAATTTCGTTTCAAACTTCAGTTAACCGTTCCCTTCTCGCCTGTTCCACAGCAGTTTTCAGCTCAGAAAATTTTATGGATATGATGAACTAAACAACGAACAAGTATCGTTCATAATTAGCTTCCAAAATGTAATTTTTTTCAGTTGTGCCTTTTATATTTGGAACAGTTTGTTTCGCAACGTTGATGAAGTCTTTAATCATTTTGCATGTTTTATTTTTATCATTGTAAATTAACTTCAGAATTAAATATTATCAATCATCGAATAACTTTATCGAAGTTTAAATAATCAGATAACTGCCTATTCTACATAATTGATGAACACAGTGATAAAACGAAAAGCCAATTGATTTTTGAAAATATCATTAAATTGTTGACAACTCATGAATGTTCTATGAATTTATTAGGAAACATTAATTGAACTAAAAATTTTAACTCTTTTAATTTGACGAACTTTTTCCATGAATGAACATATGGTCGATTCATCCAAATCATTCTCCCAATGACCACCCTTCTTGAAGAAGGAACCGACAATGAATGCATCCGCATCAATGAAAGCATCCATGTTTTCTGAGGTCACACCCGATCCGATAAACACTGGTAAAAGAGTGCGATGAAGTACAGCTGCAAAACGATTACCATTTGATCACAACGGCAAAACAAAGCTGCTTGTATTGACAATGAGAGTATCATTTAGTACTGAACGAAATTCGTTCACCAATTGATTCAGTTTAACGACTCTAAATCAAGCAATCACGCTTTTGCGAATAACTACGGTTGACTACAGTGGGCGTTTTCCCAGTGGTCCCCGTGAAAATTCCGGTAGAACCCACTACATCGTGTTCTCCTTTGAAAAAAGTCCATCATCTTACGTTTCCCAAGCGAAGAAGTCTTTGTTGCTTCATCGGCGAAATCCCATCCATTCCAATTCTCTATACAACCGCTTATTGCAAGCAACTACTTGGTTCATTTGAGATCAGGAATAAAGTTTTGTATCAGGTGATCACAAGATCGCAAAAATGATGATATTTAGTCAGTGTCATCATCGTTATATGATAACCGCGCTGTTATGAAAACTCATATTATTTGTGCCATGTTATTTAAAAAAACCGCGCTGTTATAAAACTCATATTTGTGCCCATACTCAATTGTGCCGTGACAAAACAACGACTCAGTTCTCTCTCTTCGGATTGATTTTGAATTTCAAGGCAGACACGCTTTTGCTAATGAATGATAGCAATACAGACACGCAATGTCTGTCAAGCATGGCTCTGATGCGGAACAGAAGTCTTTACGACACAAGTTAAAAAAAAAAAACGTCGTCTTTTCTTATCGGGAACCAGTTTGCTCAGTGAACACTAATGAATTAATGTGTGGATAGTGCGGAGTGAATTACTGACTGACTATGAGAGAAATACTGAAACTGTAAGCAAACAATGAATCAGCAAACGAGACATTTTTGACGAACATCCGAACTGCTTCCAACAATTGGCGCTTATGAACTAAACGACAGAAAATGATTCCACAAGTTTTGGCAATGAAAGATAGTTTTTTAATCGCCGAACAATTGCTTTCTCACTTCCAATTTCTGACACTGTTTTGGAGCCATATTCATCACACATTCATTCGAACGACAAATGTTAGCAATAAAATTTTTCTTACAATCCTTCATCACTCTTCGCTGTTACATGTTCACATACAGTTCTTCATTTGCTTCTTCAAACTGACAAGCACATCAGCTTCCTATCTACATCAATCACATATTGTGTGACAGTTTGATTTTAAAATAAGAATGCAATAATTAAATATTAGCCGATATCTGAACTGATCAAAACGACGAACTGAGAATGCACCCGTTCTCAGCATTAAACTGTAAGCTTTCCAAAGGGAATAATGCAGATTATGACTGAAAAATAGTTACTCATTTGAAAAAAAAAACTGAATCAAATGAGGTGAATGATGTGATTGCACGATACCTTTAAGATCATCAACACTAGCAGCACACCCAGTCGAAGATCCAGTCACAATTAATCCATCAGCGAGGAAGAATTCTGATGCTTCAGCGATATCACCAATCGATAAATCTGAGGTTATTGCATGTGACCTAAAACCGGCACTTTATCTTACATAAATCTGATAAACACATAAGATTCGGTTTGAAAATATAATGTTCCGTAATATGAAAGTACACCAACGAGTGTTTCTTCTTAATATCGGTGACAATAGCGACTTGATCGGCTCCAATTTGTTTACGATACCTAAGCAACGGTCCAGCGCATGCTGACATAGGTCCTTCATCAGCAACATGACCGAATGTGAAACATTCCGCACGAATGAAATCAAATCCTGAAATCTCTTAGTTGCAAACGAAACTCAATACTTTTACCCTTAATTCACCTCGCTAAAACGAGATCGTTTAGACGTTGCTTTTTCTTCAAAACAGTTGTGTTCAGGAGTGGATAAAATCAGATGTCGAGAACAATTCATGATGGATCTCGAGAGTTGTTCATCGAGCGATCAATTCATTACGATCAAATATGAAGAACCAACCACAAGCATGTGCAACAGCAATGGCTTGTTTGTTAGCAGCAGCAAGAATTTGAATGCCTTTAACGAAGTGCTGACTTTTGTACTGATCCAATACCTCGTTCACGGCTATACACACGCGTGTCATTGTTGCTACTACTTCCGGACCAGTCGATGGCTCTTGGATATATGGTACATCGTGCATATTCTCCACTATGATACCGTCCTTCAAGTAGTTTATTGAGTGGGAATGTGAACGTTTAAAATACTGATGAAAAATGCAATGAAAGTTCAATGGAATGTTCGGACAGCAGCTCAACACAGACAATGAAACGAAAGCGAAGAATCTCTTACCACTTCGGCTGATGCATAAATTGAAGCTTCTTCCTTGACTTTCTTAACTATATCTGATATTGACAACTGCGATTTAGGAGTCCTCAAAACGGAATGAAAATTAAAATTCAATAGAGAACGAAGTGTGAGGAATGTATTTTCCGCGAAATAAAAATGCAAGTATCAACTAAAGATTAAACAATACACCAAAGCCATTGATGGACTGATACAGCACCTATTGTTTTTCCGTTTATTTGGATTTTCAGATAACAATTTTACTGTGATTACCTTGGCTGCCGCTTTTCGGTAACAATGTTGTTGTATTTAATTGTAAATGAGAAAAATCTCAATTATCGGGATTCCACGCAAGACGATAGCGCGTGAGATGAAGAGGCAACAAAAACGTTAGCAAATGAAGAATGGAGTAGGAGACAAGCTGAATGTTCGCATATTATAAACTAATTAATAACTAACCCTGGAAGTGCCGGCACATGAATCATGCCAAAAACAAATGGCCTCGTTGAACTTGTCGCACGATGAAGCAATGACCTGAGGCTCACACTTGCCATTTCCACTTATGATAATATTTTAAACGATAGTCACTTATATCAAATATTCACTATTCAACCGACTGAAAGACAAAAAAAACTACTGTTTTAAACTAACAGAAAGGTAAAAGCATGATCAACGAGAATTTCAACTGTTTCGCTGAGGAGTAATTTTCGATTAATAGCCAGCGAAACTGCTCGATACATTATCGCTATTCAACGACTAAACAGACGTGCTTTCCTATTTGCGAACAACGAACGCACATATATATCTTAACAACAAAAGCATTGATTGTTTTGACTAGCAAAAAGGAACTCGCGTGCTAAACAAAAGAAATTATTTTACGATGAACGGTAACTGAGATGATCGCTCTGAGCAGTGAGATCGATAGGCTTTCAATACTTTGATGTAGGTGTACTTTTGTGCAGTGTATAACAATCTTTACATGTATTGCAGAAGATGTGAGTGAACTTGACCGATCAACAACAAAATAAAAATAAACGACTCCGATAGAAACAGCATCAGTCTGTGGCGGCGCACTTATCTGTATCTAGCATCTTACCCATCAAGACTGTTCTTGAACTTTGAAATATGAAGGTTAGTCACAGGCCTGTTAGCTAAGCCATTCAAACCATGCTCAGTTACCTTGAATTTACAAGTGTAGGATACCTTGAAGAATCAATTCAATATTCACAAGCAAAAGCTTCACTTCTTAATGAACGAGTAAATGTTGACGAGTGCAGCATAACAATACCATAGGAACTGAATGGTTTATCACTAAAATTGCCTCACTGTCAGTTGCGTAATCAGCCACGTTCGCGAATTTGTTTACACTGACTCTCAAAACGCGCCAAACATCTTGTTACATTAACAACATTACAGATTAGAACATAAACAAGATACGAACAAATCAACGAACAAAACACAGAATTAATTGACCAAAACTTCGGTGTCAATACAAAAACAAAAGAACGTCATTACTGTACTGGCAATAAGAATTCAACAAAAAATTTTGCTACTGACAATCTAGAGTGGTTATAAACATATTTACGTAGTTGTCACCACCGTAAAACTACACTTTTATCGAACGACTTATTCGTATTCACATGAAATTTATTTGCACACATCAACAGTTCACATTGTTTTAATACTGAACTTGTCATATGAAAATATTCAAGAATGACGACAAGATAAAGTCAACGAATAATCTTACAAACTTTGTGAAGATCGACAATATTACTACAACTACAAAAGTGAGACAAGCAAACTAAAAGAGGCGCTAAAATTCTGTAGGCTTTCTATTGTAAAGATACAGCGAGAGGATACCGAACTATTGAATATGAAAGGAAAAACTTCACTCACACACCATATTAACCTCATAAATTCCACGGAAGGGCATTTGGCTCAAGCATTCGGCCAAAAACTTTTTGAGTATCAAATTCGACAAAAAAATTATTTTAACATTCCTCTTCAAATGAATATCGAAACGGTGCGTTTGTGAGTACATACTCAATCGAACACAACTGTTGATATTTACAAACTTCTACGAAAAATCAACACATTACAAAATAGAAAATAAAATAGATCATTACAATCATACAGAAACATATCCAATTCTCAGCGATGAAAAAGCCTTACAGAAGAAAACGAAAATGAGCGAAACATTATCAACTCATTATCCAAAGAAACCGTCATTTAGCGGTGATCAGCGCGTCACTTAATCCGACCGGCGGACTCGATACGCTTACAATGGTTTTGTTAACTAACATCAACGAAAAATCGACAGAACAAACATAAAACCATTCAAGGATTCACGAGAGAAATTTATCGAGACATGATAAATCGATCAATGATTTCAACTCCGGCCACAAAATCAACCGATGATTCCAATTATCCATTTCAGATATACTTATTAGTAGCTACTAATTACTTTGAGAAGGTATTCATCAGCTTGTAATCGAATTCCGTTTGAAAAATATATTACTGTTCTTGTGAAACATTGTCTGAAATCATGATACTGCAGTTACCAACCTTGAGAACAGTAAAAAATCCCATATAGTACAGCTGACCAGGAACTTAAGAAAAAATGAAACCGGAAATATAGCATTTCGAATAGCAGTTCGTGAAAGGCTTAGAGTTGTTCCCCTACTTACATTGTCAGCCATGAACTTACTCGATATACTGATGAACTGCAACTACTTCAGTCGAGATCTTGTATAATTGCTACTGTTTTGGTTATTGAACGATTTCTGCTGTGATGAATACTGCTGATGCGACGACTGTCGGAATGGGTTACGAACGGTAACAAATCCGAAAGAATTGACATTTGATTTCATCGGAGGAAGAATCGGTTCACAACCCGGGGGCAACGTCCATCTAAAACAATCGTTCTCCATCACCATCAATCAAACATGTTCTCTTAGAAAGCCTGAACAGTATCAAAAACATAATTCAGTGAGTGAATAAATCCGTTAAGATGTAGTCTGCATTGAACGATCCCTCCAGAAAGCGGCTGCATTAAACGAACCGAAAAAGACAATCGAATGCGTATCGTTGATCTGCACTGCTATCACGTCGCATCAACCAACTGTATCGATTTGTACCATCATCAAAAGGTTCTCCTGGAGATTCAATTTGAAGTAAATCGAGGTTCAAAGGTCGACTCAAATTTTTCTTTGCAAAAATCCGAATTATTTTCAAAATAAGGCAATAATCAAGGCAACCAATAGAGACAAGAAAATTCAGAAATGATATTAACATCGGAAAATATACTCGATAACTCCTTAAATGATGATGCATCAGCATCACTATTATCAGTAAATGGATGACGAAATGAGCCAATGTTGTTTTGCAGTCGTTGCTGAAGAGGAGCTGCTAACTGTGGTTTTTCGGAATCACTGCCTCCAGCGGACTGAAATTCGTTGCTGATACGAATGTATTAGATAGTTCTCAAGAACCTACAGATATACCTGGAGTTACGTCGTTTCGAGTTAAGCCGTTCGCGATTACACGTCATTTTACACTACATTATACTTTGCTACATTTTTTGGTGTACTATATCAAAAAAAATTATTTGTTTTTAAGCGCACCATCCCCCCTCTTCGGTACCACTGTATATGGCTATCATAAATGAGTTCTTTTTGGCTAATGACATATGTAAATTGTCAGCACATCATCACAATATCACATCATCAAACGCTCTGCAGCGACTGATATCCAACAGTTGAAAACGAAAACAGACAGAAGTCGAATGTTGAGTACCTGAGACGGGTATTGCATTTGTTGCGTATCAGATGGGAAACGATGAAAGGTCGTTTGTTGCACGAAAGCGAAATCACCTCCAGGATTGAACTGCAAATCAAATTTTGTCACCACTAATATACGCTTAGCACCAATCGTAAGTTTCCTTTTAAGGAAAAACGTGCAGAGCACAAAGAAAGACTGAATTCCACAAAACAATTACCGGACGATAATGTGGAATGGGACGTATGAATCGAGGTGGTGGTGGATTAGTGGTTGACGGTGGCCACTGAATCAATCCTGGATGGGACATATAGGCATTAAGAAGCGGTCGTGTTGTCGAATGATAATTACTAATAGAATTGGGTGGAGATGCGAACGGAACTGATCCATTTTGAGGCGATGATATCCACTGATGATTATTCAGTTTTGGTGGGCTATTGCTACTGACATTATTGTAACAACCGTTCACCGCTGTATAACTCGTATTTGGTCGGTTACATTCATATGATTGTGATGTGGTTGGACCGTATGATGCTGATAAGGTAGTATTGCTCGCCGGGGATGTTGGTAAACAAGCGTCGTTCAATGGCTGATTTCGAGTAGTTGTTGCATCATTTACGGGGTTGTTCGCTTGACCTACAGAATGCCTCAGCGACTGCAACAAATTCATCAAAAAGTCATAATCTGGTTCTTCAGAGAATTCCAATTTTCTGCAATATCGAATCCATTCGGCCATTTTTGGACACACTGTCGACCAGTCGGTTTGTTCTTTAATATTTCGAATACGATTATAAGACTGTTGTTTGGAACGAAATCTGGCCTTGCTTCGTTGTTCCTTCCATGGAAGTTCGCGATTGATGAATTCGATAAGAATATAGCCAAGACTTTCCAGATCGTCTCGTCTACACAACTCCAAACCATTATGACTATTCAAACTGGCATACTTGGCTGTACCCACTAAATTTTTACCCTTACGAAAAGGAATATGTTTCAGTGTACCATCGCCATCACGAAAACGATATCGTCGCGCCAAACCGAAATCCACCAAAAAACAAATATTCTCCTTATCACCAAGACCCATCAAAAAATTCTCTGGTTTTATATCCCGATGAAGGAACCCTCTTGAATGCAAATTATGTATTCGTTGGATCATCTGTTGACCGAGCGACACGATTGTTTCACAAGAAAATGTTCGATCACAAAAATTGAACAACTGCTCGAGTGAAGGACCAAGGAGCTGCATCACAAGAATTTGATGTTCGTACTCGGTGCCAAACCAGTATATCAACGGTACACCAGGTGCTCCCTTAATCAGTTCGATTAGATCTAATCTGCCAATGTTACATTATCACTCTTATATGAAGATGACCAAACCCATTCGAAATAAATGCCATGTGTTGCTTGGACTCAACTTTACCCCAACATACAATTCCTACGACGAATAACATAACTGAAACAAGATAGGAAATGAGCCAATCGTTCTGAGATGATCGGATAAGATAAAACTCTACATTATTAAACGATCCACTTCGACATCCAAAAGGACAAACCTTTATGTCATGGTAGACATCATTCTCATATTTCAAATGCAAATCTGTATTTTGCTTAGCTCCTGAAACGAGACGAAATATTGTTGATTGCTGTCTGAATTTTTTCACGTCACAATAATTACCACTCATAGTTGTTCAATAACTCATTAAGCTATTATTCATCTCATGAGCCAGCCCAGAGAGTGGTTAATCTTGAAGGAATGCGCGTTCCCGAACGCACAGAAACAACTACATTACAACTCGGAATGAAGTGTTGAGGTTTCTCACGAATGACAATTAAAGATAACAAGCGAACGACTAACCGATTTCGAATTTGACAGCCACACTCAGATTCGTATGCAAATCGACTGCGCTGTATATCGAGCCATACGAACCAAAGCTGATTTTTTGTGAAATTTGGTACCTGGAACAACAGCACAGCACACTAACCTCCAGTGAACTGCTTCGAAGATTGAAAGCATCTGATATATATAGAAACTGAAAACGTTACAGAACATAACACTCACCTTTTATTTACAATAAGACCGATTTTCTCACGAATGACATTATCCCTCTCAAAGTCTTCAACAGCAGACTGCCAAGAGTCAGTCACATCAGCTACACGTCCTTTGCACTCCTTATGAGGTGATGAAACCTACGATTTTACTTGCATTCTTCAAATGAATAAGAGAAGGATGAAACTCGCTAATGGTGATCAAGTAAAATGCTTTCAAGTTGATACTAATGTTTCTTCCCTCTCCAATCTACAATAAACAATGGAAAGTAAAGTCAAAACTGAAACCACAAACAAACTACCACATAATGGAGAGAGCTGGAGGTAGAGAGAACCTGTGAAATTTCGTTGCTTGGGTTAGGAGCAGATGGAATAACGTGATGGGGAGGAAAACGACATGGTGGACGGCTGACTGCATCGACGATACAACAATTCAAAAGTGGAGGTGGTTCAATGAATGCAGGTTTATGTTGTGGTGAATTTGGATGTGTCTGAAGAATACTACATCATCATAACAGTTTTCGCGGTAACAATGAAATTAATCGCTTTCGAATGCCCACTGCTTATAACGTTAACCATAGATGTTCACAGAGAGCTGAATTAAGCGCCTCACGGAAAATCATTACTTGATACTACGAGTAGATGCATTTTGGTGGTGGTCCTCTTAATGACTACTGGTCAGCGGAACTGACCACCATGAAAGGGCAACAATTCCAACTTTAGAATCACAAAATGAAATATAACTAACGAAACCTGAGTGATAAAGTGAATGTAATATTATATACTCCAAAGAGTCAATACCAACGCAATGATGAAATTCAAAAATTCCGTACTCCACATATACAAAACCAATGGTGGACATCATATCTGTAATCGAAAAAAAACCATACCATTAAACTAACCCCATCTTTTGCATCGGTCTTTTGATCGGCAGAAATAAAATTGCACGAAACATGCTTCAAAGGTGACGTTTCAGACGTTGCACGCTTACCATTCGCTATTTCAGCATAGGATAATTTAGTAACTCGTGACTGATTTGACGTGATCACTGGAACGAATCGTCAACTTTAATGACTCAAAAAGCGCAATGCAGGTCGAAGTGCATCCAAAAAATTGACTAAATAATTCTTCATCTCAAACTGTATAAAAAATGTTACAACTTCTATTATAACCTAACAGAGTGCTGAGCAATACAATTGTATGGTAACAATTCAAAAAAAAGAAAAACGAATGAAATTACCGGAAGAATTAAGTTGTGGAGATTGATGGGGGATAACACTTGTGGTAGGCCAGTCGTCGTGAAAAGTGGGCGCCATAGCCATCGCCCATTCGTCAAGGAATGATGTCCCTGTGCAGAAACGAATGATACAGAGGGCGGAAATCGAACAGCTAAAAAACATGGAGCAAATCAGGTGAAATATTGTCACAAGCTAGAAGCTTGATATGATTCAAAATTAAAACATTGCAATATCCAGAATTAATATTAATCGAGTGAGTTTTCACGCCATCCAACTAAAATGTCTCGAATTACAAGTTGACTAGAGCTATGGAAACGCTAAGCATTCGGTTATTATTTCAGACTGTTTCATCAATCTATCCCACTTTACTAGAATTATGAAAGAAATCCTCTTTAGAACCTTGAAACAAATATTTTTTAAAACTGACATTGACACCACACTACGAATCATGTATGAGTAAATCGCCAACTATTCATGTGAGCAATTCGCCAAATGCTTCCTGTTCACCCCGACTTCCCACATGAGCAACCTGGCGATGCTGGGGAGGGATTTGCTGATTTGTTATGCCTAGTGTGTTGCAGGGATCAGGGAATTTCGATTATCCCATCCAGGGATCCTCGTAACCGAGTTTTTTTTTGGGCTGACTGCATTTTTGTGGTCCCCGACTTCAAAATTTCAGCTTTTGTCAACAAATATATTTTCTGCGGTGCTGATTTTTCACTCTAAACATCAGCACTTAAAGGGAAACACTTCTTCAACCGTTTGGAAGCAAAACAAGTTCGTATCGACCTACGATCATGGAAACTACTCCGTGCACCTTACCGTGGATGAAGACGAATCATGTAAGATAACTAGACCTTCAAAACTATCTGTGATGTCAAATGATTGATTCGTTGATACATGAGGACTTTCCTGGGCTTGCTCACGGAAATGTGAGTTTCCATAAACGTGCTAACTCTTGAGCTGCTTTCTCTCTCCAAAATTTGAGGATCTTCAAAGCATTCTACCACTTCGCGAGTGATTCCAGTAAGTGGTCAGCTTCATCTACTGGATCATCTGATCACATGAATCAAATCATCTCTCGATACTATCTATTAAATCATGCGGATAATGGGTGTAATTCTTCTCCGCAAGGACGATTCTAGTGAGTCGTTATATCTCCTTTTGGAAAAATTCTCGAAGGAAATGAAAAAGGAACGCGTTCATATACCGAACAAACAATATCCTTTCAAACGAATGCGTTAATTTGATTACCCTTGCATTAATATTGATGTGTCAAGTGAGATTTTCATTGAGTTGATAAATTTGGGCGTTGAGCTGATGTGCTCTTCGAATGCCATTACGAAGATAGGTCATCGAAATTTTAATCCATTTATAGCAAATGAAAGCCACAAACATACGGTATCATACTCATACTCGGCCGAGCGTCGTTGATTCTCTTCGAATCAGCAATTGACGAAGGTGTTAGGTTATGTGATGATTCATCGTTATTTTCGTTGATCATTTCTCCAATGTCTAATGGAAACATGTTTTAAATTCTGAAGATGAGAAACGAATCGAAAATCTTTTGATTACCTGCCGATGATACCATCAACATCGGCAACGTTCTATGAAAGCATTTTCTCCACATCTTTTATTCACTCCTCCTGTTTAACTTGCGCTTTTGGATGCAAAATTGCAAAAAAAACATTAGGCGATTATTTATGAGCAGTAGAAGATTCTTTTCAGTTGCGTACAAATATTAGCAACAGAAAGTGTCATTATTGTCGCGATTAATCGCGAAATAAAAACAATATAAAACATAAAATTAAAAATACAAAAATTCAATTCCAAAACACATTCTCAAAACTAAATATAAAACATTCACATAACCCAAACAATCATTATCTCATATCTTCATCTATACATTCCTATCTCAATATTTTCTCAAACACTAATTGTTCACATTATATTCCAGAACGGTGCGTTGTGCATCGCTCTGGAATCACCAACCAATTATACTTGTTCAATTTATTTCAATTTGTTGTCATATTTGGTATTATCGTTAAAACTTGTTACTGAATTAGCAATTTAGCGTATTGTGAGTACTGTTCCGCGCGTAATGTATTGTGTCGTTCCAAAGGTTTAATTACCCAAGTTTGAGGTCGGACAGAAGTTCGAATCAAACTGCTCTGGCAACCGTTCGAGTGAAATTAAAACTAATATTCAGTTCTCATACAAACCAAGGTCGGCGACCAGAGAGCTTCTGTTTGTCCGATCTCAAACGTAAACGCATTATTTACTGTCGATCAAAGTAACGCGTGCATTCAACGAATCATCACGCTTCGGGTCACGACTTCGTCAGAGTGACAACGACAAATTCAAGGACACAAGGTCCGGCTAAATTCAAACGGGACACCGATTGTAAGTCCTTATCAAGCAAGTCCACGATTTCCTTTTCCCACCAAGGCCCTTTTCAAGTTACTTCAAGTATAACTCCTCAACGCAACCAAGTTGATCCCCCCCCCCGATTTCCCAACCACCCAAACCAACAATCCTTGGCATTCGAAAACGACGAGTGCACTCGACACCAAAATTTACTGAGATTCAACAATCCATCGTGCGTGTTCGTTAACGCAGAGCCATCTCCTCATCGCAGCACACTAGTCAACTCGTCAACCTCAATCCATCGTGCCGGAGCTATTCGACGCGAACTACACTTCAGTCTGTTGGTTTTATTTGTCCTTATTGGTGCCCAGTAATCTCCAATTTCAAATTGAGGTTACATCTCGAAGTCTTGAGTCGACCGATATTTATAATTGGTTCTCAACTCAGATTAAGTTACTACAAAGTCCATCTCGTTCGAGCATTACTTGGCACAATCTATTCGTTGTTTATTATCATTTCGTCTCATTATTAGTTGTAACTGATTTATTGTTTATTTCATTACTTATCATTGATTCATCATTGTCGCTCTTCATCGATTCATCATCTTTGTTGATTATTTACGTCTACGTCTCGCAATACACAAATAAAAGGTTACGCTAGTGACAACAATTATAATATATTTTCCATTTTCCAAATCATTCCAGTGGTGCACCAGAAATGGAACACACTGACGATGAGTACTCTGGTTTCTACGTTAGTAGAGAGAGATGATCTGCTATGATATTGCTCTTATAAACCACATTTGAGATTGTCACTTATTTGCTGAGAGTAATTCGTTTTTTTTTCGTTTTTCGTCTGAAAGAAATACCAAAAATGAAACTCACGAACTGCAACTTTTAGCAATCACAATAATCCTGAATCATGAAGTTATATTCCGCCGTCTGTCAATTTGACTTAAAAATAGATAATTCATTAGTGTCTTGGGCGGATTCTTTTTCATTTTAGGTGTATCGATCCGATAATCAATGTTAGTGATGTTGCTTGAACTAAAGTGGTGCAGGGACGGGAAAAAAAAGTCAGGAACGAGGAATATCAGGGACGAAATTGTGTAGTCAGGGCCCTGAAAATGTGATCGGCTCGAAAAAAGTCGTGGACGGGGATTCGAGGAGCGGGTCTACGAAATTCATCGATCCCCACACCACACTAGCTTGAGCAATTGCTTGCCATGAGAAGAAAAGATAAGAGCAGTCTACATGATGTCTTAAATACAACAACCTGAATGCTAGCCGTTGCTTTGATTAACAAAAAATCCCACTTTCTCTCTAAACATCATTTTGAATTAATCGTAGTTTTGTAATTTGCAAAAGTAACTGCAACTGAACGATCACTAGTTAATAATGAATAGTTAATAATGAATATCTCAAATGAACTTCGCATCATTTTTATACCCTCCGACGTATGAACTAGTAAAAGAACCATTGTGCTGATTGTGCGCTGATATGCTGAGTCTAAGAGTAAAAGACTTCAGTATCACTGGAATAAAACACAAAATAACAGATTTGTAGTCGATGTCAGTTTAGATACTCTGGGCATGAAAATAAAAAAAAGATGTCATATTTACTCGTGCGCCAAACATTCCGAGCTATTAATGACAGAAAACAAGTCGATTTCGTTCAATTACGTTCCTCATAGTTTACCTTTATGATAATAATGACAAAGTGTAATAATTGTTATTGTAATAATATGGTGACACTTAATCAGTTCAATGTATGGTTATTACTTCGTTTGTCTTTCTTGTCGTCGTAAAGGAAGTCGTTCTTACCTACCAATTGTGATGCTGGCACAGTATTGAATGTTTGCTGCTAAAACGAGTGAGAGAATCCTGTAGGTTGGATTAATGTACTGTAGGGATCAGGGAATTTCAAGGACTTCGTCCCCGATTTTCCTTCCCTGACTTTTTCGAGCGTGGGCTAGACGATCCAAAGAAGAACCTTCAAATTGAGAGCAAAATTTTTCTTAGTGAAGCGAAGCAAAGTGCATTACATCATTAGGTAAAATGTTGGTTGTTACAGTGCATGAGTTTAAACTGAATTCAAATTGCAGATGAAATTGATATGTTTGCAAATGTCTGAAAGATTCACATTTCTGATTGTGAGAATTTCGGATATTCTGCCGTCAAAGGATGAGTAGTGGCGTGCATAATTGACAGCCGTAATTGCTGATGAATTTGTTTGAATCAATAAGATAATTTCACTTCCATCCTAACGTCTCTTCGTTTAACGTCAACTATTTGTACATGCCTTGTTTATTCGAAATATTTTTAATGCGACCAGAGGAAACTGGAAGCGATAGACGTGAAAAATATTGTTGTGTGTGTTTCTAAACTGTAGTGATGACAAAAGATAAAACGTCTGTGAGCGACCGACTCACTGTTACGAACCTTCACTCGTACTGACACTCGTGCGAAAAGAGTTACCAATAAAAGAGATGCTGACTCACTGTGAAAGTTAAAAATGGAATCGACAATGAAACTATCATTGGAAACATCCGGACCTTAAAAGGTGATGGTGTACATAGGAATAGTGATGCAGATATATTCATATCTATCAATGGCAAAAATTCGATGAAACCAAAAAAACGAAATTTGAAAGCAACTACGTTAATCGATCAAAATGCTGCATTAATCATCACTCTGGAGCGTTCAATCAAGCAAATGACTCTTCAATAATGATTTATGATTTTATTTGGTTTGGAATTTCTTTTCGTGAATTTCATCATAACAAGTTCTGATTTGTTGAATAGATTTGGAAAAGAAAGATCTCACACAGAATAGCCCGAATAAGTGTGTGATCTTCGAAGTGAATTGCATTAAAAAACTTATTAGAAACGTAACGTTTGATAAATTTACTGCAATTCGACTGTAATGTTCAGAACGTTCCACGTCGACGATTCTGTTGGTTGTGATGATGAATGAAGGAGCACCGGGTAAATCACATTCGAGCAATAACGACGATGATTTATTCTTGCAGAATGATTTGTTTTGTTCTTTTTTTTGGTTTGAGAAAATGCACTCGAAAAAATGTGCTGTAAGTGATTTGTGCTCTAATAGCTCGACGAGTTTCATTATTTGTCAAGGAATCTGCCATGATGCTTTTCAAAAATCAAATGCAAATAAAACTGATTGATTTATAATTTTGTACTTTGGCGTAAATGAATGAATGATATTCCCCGTTTTGATGAAATGCCATTCACATTCCGTTGCTTTCATGGACCATTCCACCACCGATGGAATCCCCCGCTGTTCTATCAACTTTGAGTCAATTGATGACGACCTGATTATAAAAATTGAATGCCTCGTGGACATTTGAGTTCTAAGCTAACATCATTTGATCACTGTCGTTCATTACAGCAATGGCGCAATAACGTCACAGAAATGTTCAAAGCGATTTATAGAAAATTAATTCGAGCACTTGATTTTATGTGTAATTGGTGTAGCGATGTCCGAACATGTTGATTTGAAATGATTCCTTTTCAAAAGGAGCACTTTTTCGACAATATAAACGTGTTAAACTGATGCGAGAAAACTCGTTTTTTTTGGCTTCGCTGCCAACAATTCATCTTCTTTTTCCTCTTACATTATGGCAATATTCGTTCAGAAGACGATTCGAAAAACAGAAAAAGGAACCGGATTAATGTGATGTTGCTAAATATATGAAATAATTGACAAGATGATGATGACCACAACAATTTCACACACGTCAGTGCTCAAGTGTCATGTGATGCGTTGCTAAAAATCAACTAGTCGTTGCTAAATCAACAAAACAAGAAAACATAAAGATACTTTCACCCACGCTGCAATAATGACTCCAACCAACAATTTTTGAAGAAAATTTTGGCGATGTTGAGCTTTGTTTGCATTGGTTGCGAGAAAATGAAATTGATTTTTTGTTGTCATCGATTGACACTCGACAAATTGTTCAAGAGAATCGAAGACGGAACTGTTTGTAATAGAATTTTATTAGCGTGCAATAATTACAATCGAAAGGCAAATGAAAACATTCAGAATTTACAGTTTGAATATTAATTCAGAATGCGAATGAATTCGGAAATTCTGATGGTGAAATGAGTTGTGTGAGGCTCGTTGAGAATATTTGAAGACAGCAACGATGTGCGGTTATAGTGATTTTGAGGAGAGCACGTTTCCGAATGCAACAATTGACAGTAAATGCATATTTCATTGACGTTATTGATGAAACGTGCAATTTTTCATTGTCATAGAGACAATAATTGATTGGGGGAATGCTTGAGTGCGTAATATAAAATTGTTGATGATTTGAGACTAGTGAATTTGTAAATTGATGGCACTTTGTAATAAACACATTCATCAGACATCCGATCGCAAATAGGCGAGGTAATAGATGAGAGCATAAAAATGCACACAGACACCATAAAAAGACTTAATATCCTGGAGCAGTTCGTGGGGGTGGGCAATGATCGCAAGCTCCTGATGCTCCTCGTTCTCCCTGTGGTCCATCGTCTCCATTTGGTCCAGCTTTTCCTGGTGCACCATCTTTGCCAGGAGATCCTGGAGGTCCTTGTGGTCCATCTGCTCCCGGCTTGCCATCCGATCCAGCTGGTCCGTCGGGTCCCGCTGGTCCAGCTGGTCCTGGTGGTCCAGCTGGTCCATCTGGTCCAGGTTTCTCGATGGTATTTCCTGCTGGTCCTGCGGGTCCTTTTGGTCCTGGGGCTCCTGCTGGCCCAGCTGGTCCAGCTGGACCTGGTGGACCGGGAGGTCCGCGGGCACCACCATCAGCATCTTTGCCTGGAGCTCCTGCTTTGCCGGATGGTCCTTTTGGTCCAGCGGGGCCAGCTGGTCCTGCGGGTGCGTCGGGGCATTCGAAGCACCAGTCCTAAGAATCCAACGTTCAGTTTGTGTATGAATCGGAAGAAAGCAGACTGAATTGGTATTTTTATCCTAGGCCGACCCTCTGTAACGGAATGCTTTCCCATTTTCAATATGGATTTGGCTGAACTAATAGATATGATGTTAATCGGATCGCAAAAGTGGCTATTGACGCGGTTGTGAAGATGTTTTCTCCAGCATTGAAAAACTCACAATCTTAGGAGCTGCAGTAGCTGCGGGTGCATCAGCTCCGTCCTTTCCGGCCACTCCTGGTTCTCCATCAGCACCATCTTTACCGTCAGGTCCTGGTGGTCCTTGAGGTCCTGGGCCTGAGACACCACAACCGCAGCATCCTCCTCCTCCTCCACCCATTGAAACGCTTTCGCCTTCAACAGCTGCCGATTCTCCGTAGCCAGCTTGACGTGGATTTCTGACTCCATTCACCTTTGAGAGCACCTAAAATGGATTATTCACTTTACGCAATTTTCATTAAAAATTCGTTCATTTATGGAACACTGCCTTTGTCCACGCCTATTGCAATAAATTGAGCACCGCATTCGGCTTGATGCAATTCTTCATCTTACTCTCAATTCGAATAGCTAAACAACGCTGAGATTCAATGAAGAGAAATTGCAAGTTAAACATTCCCACTGAAACAGAAAATTTGCCACCAAACTTCTAACTTCCTTTGAAAATAAAGAAATGCTCTCAATGGCCTTCACGGTTTGCTCAGGCAGACAACATCTGCGAAATGTAATGAATATTCGCACTCACAAATGCAGGAATAAATCAAATATGTGGGCAATGTATTGAATGAATGAACAGAATTAGGATCAATAAAGCATTGATTTGCACAAAACCCTTCAAAACATAAAATCGTTATGATGAAACCGTGCATTCTTGATATAAAAACAATTTTTTAGCCTTAATCTCAAGATTAGACCGGCTGAAATACTGACTACCAGATAGTCAAGATTTCGATTCAATCTCATTCAGCACAGTAACCTTTTAGAAATTTGCAGATTTAAAATCATTTCTGCATGGGTGAGGATCAGTTTACAATATAATTTTGAGAATATGACACGAATAGATGAATGGTGAACTGACCTGAGTCCGTGTAACTTCACGCCAGATATTACCAGAACGAGATTTGCAAAAATCGACTTCATTTTGCATGACTGATTGCATATGCTGCATGTAATTGTAGAGCATAGGCACAGAAATAACGCATGCGAGAGTAGCAATCGTCGATAAGGCTACTCCGAAGAATGCGACCGTGCGAAGGCTATCAGCCTCTCGTTGCTTCTCCTTGAAGTCCATATTATCGTAGGTAGACATAACTCTAGTGAACTCTTTTGGATGACTGCCTTCACGACCAACTGATGCGATGCTTAGTGTTCATCAAACGCCTTATATATATACTGGCACGACCTGTTCATGGAATTCCATTTTGAGGCAATCAACCGCTCTCCGATTGCCCCACCCACCCTCGCATCATACTAACCATTATTTGTTGAATTCATTCATTTGCATTTTTCTTTTCTACTCGTCTTGTCACTAAACGATTGATCTCTTTCATTATTCTCTTGATTGATAACAGCTGACGGATGTTATTACACAATGCATAATAATAATAATAACTATGCTAATTGCTTCTGTTTATCGTCTTGTTTATTGTTCGTTGTTTCAAAACAGACGTATTCACTACCGTTTCATATATTATTGCAATCTTGATATTCTCCGTATCAGGATCACTTTTCAGTCATAGACGTTTTCAGATTGTTGAAAAATATGTATATCAAATTAGCCGATATCATATACAAAGCTGAATACGATTGAAAATGAACCAGTTTGAAGCATAACACTGCATTTTATCTTTACCAGCTATTAAACAATGAAATTCGCAATTTTGCTCACCTATCGTCATTAATTCAGAAGTACAATGGTAACTGTTAGCACAAAACAACAGAGAAATTCGCCGGTTTCTTCAGATGCACACTTTCAACGAAAAAATCGTTGCTGAATCATTTGTTCGAAAAAACGGCGTAGTGTTTATCATCAGATCGTAAAATAAAATGTTGTGATGTTCAAACAGGATGAAAACGATCCATTTTTATCAGTGATATTTTTTATTTGTTTATTTAATCGATGAAATTCTAGGGTTCACAAATAGATTCTGAACCCCCTATGATGTTTTGGAAGATTCAAGAGCGTTGCACGACAACTGTCAATTAATCACTTTGTTGATATAATGGTGATTGTGTCATTTTGTTGTATCCATTTTTCAAATGATTTATTCATTGCTTCAGCATTTCTGGCTCAAAATTTCCTGTCGTTGATGAAATAGTTACATTGTGATCAATTTTTTCAAAATCGATTTTTTAAAAAAATTTTTAGCTAATTAATTGGTGCTTACAGTACGCAACAACAAATTAATGAAGGATCATCGAAAGCGACCAAAGGGAATTCCGTGTTTTGTTATCAGTTAACACTGACCAAACTGGAAACTTTTGTTGAAGATGATGATTGCAAATTTTTGCATATTTTGCAGTTATTCGGAAATCTCTGTTTTGTTTTCGAATTTACTTTCAAGGTATTGTGTTCAGCAATCTAGTTTCTGCTGGATGAGACCATATTGCGACGTTGAGCTAGTTATCTCAGTGAACAGATCACTAATTATTCGAATACGGAGAACGGTCTTAATGTCTCCATCGTTCATTAAACCAGTTTTTAAGCCATTTTTGTACGACTGTCTTGCATGAGATTCAAATATAGTTCTTTGGGCAAATGAACACACAAGTATTTATGTTTTTATGCGATTCATTCATTAGCTGTCGCGTTATTTCGAATGCTGTGACTTGTTTTGTTTTTGTTTATGAATACTGTTCGACATGATTGCATAGATAACATCATAACACGTTTTTAAAACATTCGACACTTGTTTTGTGGTGACCCTCGTTCAGCAGTTTTGCTATCGATCAATTTCACCTGACAAATTAATGCGTACGTTTTGCAACAACAAACCAAAATTGGTGAAGTATCATCGAGAGCAACCGAAAGGAATGCTTTGTTTTACCGTCGCTTAACACTGCCCAAACAGTAAATTTTTGCTGATGATTGCGAATTTTTAAAATCGTGGAAGGAAGCAGTTAACTGAAATTTGAGTCAGCTATTCACAAACCCTGAGGCTGTGATAGCCTCTAACAAGTCACAAAATACGCAAATAATTATCATAAATAGGTATGACGGATGGGCCAGATATATATATGCGTTATCGTGCTAGCGTTATTCGATCAACAAGATGAAACTTCATTGTGGAAGAGACTGTAACAGAGTGAATTTTGGATGAAACTTATCTTTCAACACACATCTAATATTCACATGAAATTATGAATATGAAAGCTTGGAGAATCGTACTTAAAAGTTTTGAGAGACTGCTTTATATCTGAGAGCGCATGATTTCGATTTCGGCAGGAACGACGAAGCGTTGTCAAGACGTACATTCACACTGATATTTAGAGGCAAAAACAGATATTTTATGGGATCCACCTTTCAGAAAATATATTCTGATCAAATTATTGATATCTTTAACTACATATAACGTTTTCTCTCATTTCAGGCTGTCGTTCACGATTTTCTTTTATTGCACAAAAAGTGAAAATGAAACCCCTGAAGGAGATTCATTTTGAAATGATTTACCGTTTTTCATCTTGCTCAAACGTGGATGCCGGAGTCTATTGCAATGAAACTTGTCACATCTAATCATCAAAATGAATAACAGGTTTTTGGATAATGTGAAGTGGCCATGATAATACATGCATCTGGGGATTTCGGATAAAATAAAGTTTTAAGGTGTTTTTTGGGAAGACTATTGGGCACATTAAATGAAGATTAACATGGCGATTACATTGTTCGTTGGTTGCCGAGTATCACCTGCCATTGAAGCGATATTCCTTATTGAAGTCAAGAGAAATAAAACAGTTGTGCGCACGAATGAACGAATCTTTTAGAATTGCACATATATTGGTGATAGTTATGGTTGTGCGTCAAATGGAACACCATCTGCAATTTTTTAAAGTTGAAAGTGAAGTGCATCTCAGAATTTGTTCGCATTCAGTGACACTTAATCATTCGAAATCCCATCTATAAATAAGTCTTTTTCAACATGTTTGATGTTTGAATGTTCTCTGTTTGAATGCTGCTTTATCTGCAGTTGTAAAACTCATGGGTCACACGTAGTTTGCTGATAATGAGTTTTTCTGAAGATATTTTAAAAAAACATACATTAACAGTCTGTTGAGACAAAAGTGAACATTGTATCGTTTCCAACAAATTGATTAATTGATTCGCGACTGAAAGTGGACGCAATTTTTTAAATTGGAAGAGTTCTATTGGAACAATTAGTGTCGCTGAATTTTTTATCCTCACACGCCAAAGAACGACTGATTATTGCAGTTGGAGAGTAGAAATCAAAGGTGAAAAGGTGAAGGTTACCAAAGAAATCGAAAGTACGCTTTCATTTCATGCATTTAATTTGATTTTTAATGCGGCCTGAGTGATATCTTATTGCCAGCCCCTTCGAATCGCTGAATTAAAAAAAAAAACATTTCAATCATTTCACCTTCAAGTTAACCTCAGAGAAACCTGATGGCAACTGTTTTCAAGCCATTCACTTGATTCTCCCGCAAATGTTTGTTTTGTGATTGTTATTCCGTGCATGTAATTTTACATCTTTAAAGCCATCTTCAACATCAATCAGGTTTTCTTATGTAACTCGGAAAGCTTATATCTCGTTGAGTTGAGCAAATCCAAGTTGTTGGCTGTAAAAAGAAGGTGAGCGGGTGGATGCAATGAACTGATTTAGGTAACGAGTGTAAGGCATTGATCACCATGATTAATAATGCAGATCAGTGTCCAATAGTCGTTTGCATTCTATCCAGTCACTGCAGCACGCAATGAAAAATTAATGTTATTTCGGCCAGGAACGTAGGAATTTATCCAATGAAAGTTATTCGAATGAGATGTTATTGGTACCGAACGGTTTTATGAGACGATTTTAGCAATAAGGTTTGGTTAGAGACTGAGAATGAATCTGAGAAGTGATAAGGTAATTCTGTGTCATATCAGTGCGCAACATGAAAATATTTCGTAATTTTTGCGAACAAGTTTTTCCAGACATGAAATAGATATGCGTATCAGGCGCTCTGTCGAAGGAGAATAAAGCATCTTGCATGTGAGATTATTCGCAGCATGAATAAATTGAAAAAGTGTCTTATGAGTCAGACGATACGATTCCGTGAAGTGCTAAACGGCATTATTTTGAGAGAGTCAAGATTGTTGGTGGAAAATAATATACTGAATACAGCTTAATGAACACAAAACGATATCTCATTGTCATTTCTTTGAAGTTCCTGACATTCTTGAAAATTTTCCAGCTAATCCATTTGAGAGGCTGATTCGAGAGTTTCAGGCAACATCCCATATAAATGATGTCTCAAAGGAACTGTGCTATGTTCTAGTGTGTTAATGCTTTCTTGAATGTGATCAGTTTATCAACAGAGTTCCTCACGCAATCTGGTTATGGCACGGCAGTCAAAAAACATACCCAAAAGCAGAAAGTTGTACATGTAAAACTAAATTTGATTGAGAATAAACGAAACAACACCGGGTATCATTGTGCGTTTTGTGACGCTCTCGAAAATCAAGTACATCGTTGAAACAAACGAGAACACTGTCAAATTAATGTACTACGTGCATTTAAAGACGAACTTTTTCGATTTACAATACACCGATGAGTAGAAAGAATTTAAATTATCACAACATTATATTTACTGATTAATTCATCAATCAACTCAATATCAATCAGTGCACCTTGTTTGCGCCTTCCAAAAGTTTTTGTACGACTTTGCTTGATTAATAAGATCGCTTTCATGATAATTATCAAAACATGAATCGGTGAATGTTGAACGACTCATAAGGTTACAGGTTATTGTCAGCAGACTTTTGAAATCACATGAAGGAACATCAGTTTAGAGAAAGTATTGAATTGGAATCTCAGACGCATTGAAATGAATGAAATGAATAGCAAAAGTTCACCTAAAACACTTAAAAGACGATTCGTAATCTTCACAGAGAGAGAGCAACTTCAGTGGTGGAATGATCTAATAGTAGGGAAGAATCAAGTTTCTCGAAGTTGGTGCGTGAAAGTTCGAATTCATCAGCTCGATTCAATTGAATGTAACAAAAAGTTCTTCTCGGAGTGACATTGATTGGTCGTTCGAGTTTGAACCAGATATTCATTGAGCTGTTCATAAAATTGTTCAATCGGATCATCGTCATGATCACTTCTGCACGACTGACTATAATTCGAACGACATGCAAAATCACGACGAAACAAACTCAAATGTATTCTGTAGAACATGAATTATTCGATCATACTTCGAAATAATCATGTCTCTTACATATTATCCAATGCACAGTCGACCTGAATTATCCACCTCATATTTCAGCTAGATCAACCCAAATGCGTCACTCGATGAAATTTCAAACAACCGCGTCTTCTCTTCAAGTGAATCGAAACATTAACTGTAACAGTTCCAATCATTTCAACTACAAATCTTGAGTCACTAGATTCCGTATGTACTTCAATCTTTCCATTGTTTCGAGCATGGAACTGACCTTAATCTCGAGTGGTCCAATACTTTTGCTTATTATGGCAATTACCCAGAAGAACCCACAGTAAATCATTATTGTATTATGTCACTGCAGTCACCCAGCAAAATAAGTCTAAACTGCGCATAAAGTGTTTCAACGAGTTCAGTTCCAGTTCGGTTATGGCTCGCCATCGAGCAAAACATTTTTCTTTGGCGAACGTTGTAGAATATTGTCGATGATCCGCTAAATCGTGCATGTTCAAGAAAAGTGGACGAATGAACTTAAAGAATGGCCGTTTGTGACAGCATCTCAAAGAATGACCGCACCAAATCGACGAAAAGAAATTTTAAATATCAGTAAAAGTGTCATTTTGCACAAGCCAATTGCTACAGACGTTGTGGCCAGTTTAATCGAAGAAAAATTATTTTGTGTGTAGTTTGAGGGAAAGTGGATGAATTTTGCTTTTCGGTCATTCAAATTCTTTGAATGTTGAGAAAGTGTGAAATTCTGGAGTAGTAGTGCTGATTGTCCATCAAAACTAATCTCACGAAGGAAGCTTTCAGATTTTTTTCTAATGATTCTTCAATATATTCTCAGCAGTTATTCTGACTTTTAGTCTTTTCTAGTTAAATCATCTCTTCTATCGCTGAATTTTCAGTCGGAACCCCTTAATTTTATTTTGTTTCTCTTTTTTATTTCCCTGATGCAGTTCTGCAATTCTGTGACTAGATTGCTGAGGGAAACAAAAGCTGTCTATTTGAAAACGCAGAAATCGCTTATCAGTCGACGCGGACTGCACTTCTGTTGTCATCTGCATGATCAACTCGCATCTGAAGGGAACCTTTGGCAGAAATCATAAACTGATTCCGTTACGCAATCCTTGCTCATCGTTTCAAGCACATTTATTATATCATGCTAATGGAACACAGGCACGAAAGCAATCGTCTTTCATAAATCTTTTAACGGACTACATTTCAAATTCATACAATAAATGAGTGATCGTTGAAATCAATTATAACACTGAAATGTTTTAACTTAAACGAAAATGCATTTGGATTGATTGATGAAATAACAACACAACTAAAGCCAACTGCAATTATTACA
Organism: Anisakis pegreffii; assembly: GCA_035041965.1. Classification (NCBI taxonomy): domain Eukaryota; kingdom Metazoa; phylum Nematoda; class Chromadorea; order Rhabditida; family Anisakidae; genus Anisakis; species Anisakis pegreffii. The sequence continues at coordinate 147,608 of JAPYMA010000865.1, read as the reverse complement.
CGTTATTCATGTCAAGAAACTTCAAAAACTAATGCAAAGTATGAGATGAGTTTGTAATATAATAAACGATGTGGTAAAAGAATAACACCGAGAAAAGCACAGCATCAATGTATTGCATAATTGTTGATTTCATCGCAACAATTTCGACAAAAAAAGAAACGATGATAAACGGAATAAAAAAGTACTGGAGAGCCTGAGTCCAAAATATTATTGAATAGCTACACACTAAATATTGCGTAGTTTTTCTCCAGTTGACTTGGCGAATTTTTAGATTCCGTTTGAACACATTTTTAGATTCCGTTTGAACACAAGAAGTTTCAAGCAACTGAGACTTCCAGGCATCAGTACACCCTCGCTCCTACGAAGCTGTATCATTCAAATGAAGTAGTGAGCCTGATCGAATGAAAATCAATGACCTCGGAAAACAATATTATCACAAAGTCAAATAAATGACAAAGTACTCGGTTTAACAACATTTGAATATAACAGTTCTACTGAATCACTTGGAATCACAACTGAAGAACCAGAAACCATCCGCTTGGCAACATCACTATGAATAATTACCTTTGGTTTAATTGTAAGGTAAATGTTTTGCTGAACATTGAAGGTGGTTTGCAACTATTATTATTAATCGATGAAATGACGGAATTCTTGAATTAAATTGCAAAATCATGGTCAACTCATAAAAAACAATGCACTTTCGGATGAATCCGTAGGTGAGGCGTTGCTGTTAAGCGTGCCAACTCATCAACATAGCTGCAGTGATTTCAGTTCCATTTTCATACAATCACAAAAAGATTGCAGTGATTTCGAACAATTCCGGAAGCTATCCAAAAATTATTTCATGTTCAATCTCATCAACATCAATGCTAATCATGAATGAACAAAAACAATAAAAAAGGAACAAAATATTATTTGACAACATATTACGGCAACATCTCAACACATTTAAACACAGAACGTTTCTTCTTCAGTCTGAAAACTCTCCTAAAATCACCGAAACAATCTTTTCACCGCTTTTAAAAATTCACCAGTGGACAAATTCAGAGAGAGGGTGGTATGATGAGATGAAGAACACCTCAATTCCATTACAAATTTCGGTTTCGCGCAAATAAACCGGCAAATAATTTTCCAAACGGCGAATCATGCATTGTCGCAGAAGCCAAATGAATTTTTCGGATGAGTAATTTACTTGCAGTAAGTTGAATGCATCACAAAATGAAGCATACTAACTTAATCAAAGGAAACAGAATAAAATTCCCCAAGTCACTATATACCACGAAGGCAATGAGGACCTAGGATATCACCATCGATTCTGCGATGGCTCCAGATATCAAGTATTTTAACCGGTATCAACGTTTCTTGATTGAACATATCACCAATTAGATTTATGTCACCATCACTATGAGGTATTCGCTTAAGTTAACATTGTGGAAAGTGTGAATATCTTACAGTTAGCAAAAATGATGCTACCGGTGAATCAACAATACCTATGGAATAACCATATGAATTTGTATCAGAATCAATTGAAGAATTAATAACAATTAATAACCCTCCTAATAATTGCTCGCAAAGATTACATATTTGGATTCAGTGCCAGAAATTGATTCAGATTCGACAAGAAACATTCAGCCAACAAAGTTGTTAAACAAATTTGGTTACTCGGCGGAATCGATAACCTCAAAGAAGTACATAAAAATGTTTGGCGTAAATTGCCCGTTCATCAGCAGAAGACGAAAGAACACTTCTGAACCGACAGATCTCGATAAGGTCATTTGGTTGCATATGAACACAAAATAAAACATTCGTTGAAAACCACCAAAGACTGTTGCAACAAAATGTATGGTGTCGATCTTTGGGCTTTTGCTCGTTAGAATGAGTATGAAAATCATTTCTTGGAGGATGGAACTTGTTGGAAGGCATTGGCAAGAGTATTGTCGATCGGTAGATCGCGACTGGTGCCGTTCGAAAGGAACGCACTCAACAAACCGGGATCACGCCACGCTGGAGACGATTGTGCGGCTGCCACTGCGGCTCCAGCCCAAATTCCTGAATACTGCTTGGCCAAATTCTCGATTGTAGCCATTCGCTGCATTTGTTGCATGTAGTTAGCTGCGGCCAACTGCTGTTGCAAACCAGAGAACATTAGCGAAAAGTCTGGAGTGGTTGTTGAGTTTGTACATGCACCAAATAGCGGTGAGAATGATGCGGATGGTATGGAAGTTGTTGTGGTGGTGGTGCTTGAGGTGGTGGATACAGTGGACGTTGAATGGTGACGCTTGGCGCTGGACAGCGACGACGCTTCGAGCGCTGAAGAGGTGCAATTCAGAGCAGCTGGCGATGGGCTGGCCGTGGAGGCTGCTGGTTGGGCATGGGTGCTGGGCATGTCAGAAGTGACGTTGGTATTTTCAGACGGTGAATGAGATGTGGATGAAGAACTCGTCGCTTGATTCGTCGTGCTCAGCGCATCACTTGTCGGTGTCAGCGCAGCAACCGCATTCACACCGCTCGTTGCAGCCGTTAGTAACGACGGATTGAAGAGTGTAGCCGCCGTTGGATTCATCATGCTTTCCGCTGAAAATCATACGTTTAGGAACTATTTAAATTCATCATTTAACATTGTGCGGTGTTTACTCACGAACAACCAAATACTCTTAAACAGCGTTGGCTCTGCCACATTCTTCCAGAGCAAAGCCGATTTCCAAAGGAGGAAAGTATTTAGTATAGCGCTAAAGTCTTAGTTGTTCTTCTCTGAAATATACGCAGACGTTATGGTTGAAGTGCTGCATAATAGTGCAGAAGAACAAGCAATCAAATTGCGTTCTACCAAAGCGTTTCAGCAGATAAAAAACCACCAAGCGAGGAAGGAGGAATAATTTTTGATTTGATACAGTTCACAGAATCTATGGGAAGTGAATATACAACACTCCAACACATGATGAAGAATCTCATTTTCATCCCTATACCCATAAATTCCTTAATACACTCCCGACTCATGGAATCTCCACTCGACTCATTAAAGCTAGCTAGCAGTTTCGTACAGTTCAGAAAGCTGAGATCGCAATGAAATGAAATTGCAAGCAACGAAATCAAACAAATCAAACTTTCAGCACAAACATTGTTTTGTGATACGCGATTTCTTGGAGTATTTTCACCTATGCGAAAAAAAAGTTCCGCTAAAGTGGTTAAAAACCCATGTTGAGAATACATGAAAAGATGGATAGAGCATGTTCATGGGTTATGCAGATCATAATGAAAGACGATCTGAACATTTTCAGCATCTAAATGAACGCGTAAGTTGAATTTATGTGACGAAAATTCTTTGCCGTTCGTATGAGACTCCGATTGCAAATGTCATACAATAGCAGAGAATGCAAATCGCATTATTGACGAGCAACACTGAAAGTGCTTCCAACGGTTAGCTGATAACGAAACATCTCCAATAAGCACCTCAAGGACATTTCTAGAAGTGCGTTGAAAAATGCAAGAAACGAATACTGAGTTATGCAAAGCTAGTCAAAAGCAACAGTCATAAAGATTTAACACTCATAATAATTCATTATGAGCATCGACATAGTTCTCGTTGCAAAGTTTCATAGGAATGAGCACCTTCATTACGGAACATTTGGCATTTACAAAATTAATAATGTTGCATTGAGAAGATGAAACGCACACTCAAAGTACATCAGAGTAGGCATATGAATGTGGCATTTTGATATGAGCCTGTTAATGGTAAAACGCATATGAATGGTTGCTTTGGAACAGATACGGGCTTTTTATTGAACAAAACTCAATTGTTCATTCGCTTGAAGTGCACAGGTGCAATCGGGCTTTACTTGTGTGATTCGTCTACTTAAATACCAAATGTAGGCAAAAAATCTGATTGCTAATTTCTGTCCTAAGTTTGGGAATTTACAAAATTCATCATTTTCGAAATTTGGCTGTGTGGATGAATCGGTGACGTGCATTCATTCCAGAGAGCACACCGACATCACTACAGTAGTGATTTTAATCTGACGAATTGACATCAAACCGTTAGCGTGATAACGTTTCGAAAGATACACAGACTGGCCAGCTTTTAGAACTGCCGTGTTATAATGAAAGTCATGAAAGTGCCCAACGATGAAAGAAAGGAAGAGTTCGAAAAAATGTAACGGTGAGTCCCGCAGCTAAAATCACAAACAAAATAACTAATCAGGAAACGAACCAAATGCCTGATGTTGCATAGTCATTGCGGCCATTAAGGCGGCTGCATCACTGCTCTCAGGATTTTGTTGAGCTGCGGCTGCAGCCAGGAGTGCATATGGATTTGCATGAACCAGAGGATGAGTTCCATGAGGCACATGCTGAGCGCTATGTGAGTATGGATGAACACTCGATGTACGCTCTTGCTTACGCCATTTGGCACGTCGATTTTGAAACCAAACCTTCAAAATACCCACAATATTCATTTCATTCACTCAGTTCTCAAAGCGAACGCTTACGGAAAGCCACTAGCATTGTTTTACGCTTTCAAATGTTCGACCGGAAAAAATTGAAATGACATAATTTCAAAATGCTTTTTTTTTCAAAATGCTACTTCTGAAGTAGAAAATTGTAATATGCGGACCTGGGAGGTCACTTGAATTATACGTTTCGTTATGCACCATAAAACAATCATGATTAAAAGTAATTTGATGAAATTAGTGAATGAATTTTTTGTAGTTAATTGAAGCGTTCAGTCGCTCTTTGTGATGAGTTGTGTATGAACTGATAGAAAATTGCAGAGAACGTAGCAATTACATGTTAGTTCCTTCTCAGACTTCTAGTCTAGTCTGAAGTCTGATCGAATACTTTTGAAATTGAAATTGATCACAACAATAACAAAATTGCATCTGCACTTGACAACAAGAGTTTATGACATATAGTTAATCGCGCAACTGGCTAGCACTCAAAGAAGTGCTTATTTTGTTCATTGCACAGGTCATGAGTTGCGAACTTGAACTGCAGATTAACATGGGCGCCATAATACTTAGAAAAGTACTCGAGTACTGCTGTAATTTCTAATGATTTTTTTTCGGTACGCGAATATGTAACTACGATTTGGAATCCACATCTAATTCTCCTGTTTTTCGCATGCTTAATTTAAGCATCCTTCTCGTCAACAAATGAAAATCATGACATTGTGAAAGCTTATGAATCACTTGGATTTCGTTCAATGAGAAATGGGATGAAGTAGCAATCCGATCAAGTTATGATACGATTTCATATGAGTTAATGAGTCGAAAGGTAGTCAGTGAGAGGAACTTCGACCATTACTTCAATGGTTCCTAATCAGAAATGTCTGCAACCTGCTCCGTTCCACATTCAAACTAACATTTATAGCAAGTGAAAATTCACTCATTAATCAACTACAGCTGAATCAATGAAATTCTTTCAGCGTTTTCTTTTCAAGTCTATAGCTATGAAAGATTTCGTATAAAATTCACCTGCACTCGTGCTTCCGTCAGTATCACACGCTGCGCCAGTTCCTCTCTGAAACGAAAATACGGCTTTTTTGACTGTATGTGGCATCAATACATACTGTATGAGAATTAAGGAGAAGTCAATGCGAATTTTGCTGACGAATTCGATCTTTCAGTGCTGCACATTACTGCATAATAACACCTAATCAATCACAATTATAGTATAAATCATCACTGTGAACTGAGTCTGCAATCACGTTTTGAGATTATTCAACGATGTGCTTTGCAATAGATGTTATTGTAAGGAAATGTGATTTGGTGGGCAACTTTAGATCGGAGAATATCTTGAACATTTCTAAAAAGTCTTCAGCACATTAATGAAAAGTGCCGTCAATCTAATACTCTATTTCCGTTTTTGAAGTTAATTCCATTGAAATGTTACTTAAAAAGTAACGCTTCGTGAGAACCAATGAATGAAAAAGAATACGCGTTCAAGAAGGTAAAGCTCATCCAATCGAATCTGGTGCCAATCCAATAAGTTATAGTTGAGAATAATTTATCATTTATTAATTCTTAATCTACGCGGTCAAATCTAATCATCAGTTGTGATTAATTCAGGCAAGTCATCTTCAAGAATGGTTTCATCATTCATACAATCCGGTATCTTTATGAGATTCATGTAATTATCTGATTACCTCGTGAAAACGTCTGGATAATGTGTTCGGGCGAAAACCTTTTCCAATTCATCGAGCTGATAGGCTGAGAATGTGGTTCGATAGCGACGTTGCTTTCGTTTACCGTTCTCGTCTGGACTTGCTGAACACGGTGACTGCTGTTCACTTAAGGTGGACAGATCTTGTGCATCCGACACGGACGGCGTTGAATCATGCATTGTCACTGAAGTGCTGATTCGATTATTAATTAAATTGCCTTTTGTTTAGCCAGAAGATTAGTGTTGTCCTTTTGTTTATCGTTAAACTATCACTCATTTTAAATTAATTTCCTTTAATGTCACTATATTACGGTTTTTGAGCACTTATGAGAATATCATTGCTAAATGAAATGCACACACACATGCGTACCACTGTTTAGGTTATCATTCAGAAATATGATTTACAGAATAGATTATATCATTATCGATGATAACTCCGGATGTCATAAATTGTCTGACTTACGATAGCACTTGATTGCTGCTTCATTAAATCTAGAATAATCCGTGTTAGGATGAATCCGAGATGTTGATCATACTATATTTTCCTGACTTACAGCATCATTGAATTGATTCATAAAATCTAATAAAACTCGTGCAGAAATAAATTCTATCAATTCAACATAATGCAACGATCCTTAAATAATGATCAATTTCAAGGGAAAAGAGTTCAAATTTTCACTAACAATGCAGAGGTTGTTCGGTTTTAACAGAGATCTGGAGATTGCTTTGATCGTTTGAAATTGACCTCCGCTCCCGGTCGTCACTTTTGTTTTGTATGTCATCCTTCGATGTTAAGGATGCAATTGCGAATGGCGATTTCAGTGAGGTGCTACCATCGGCGGATGCTGCTAGAGCGGCCACAGAAAATCCTTAACAAAACAGGTTAACCTGAGAATCAAAAGCTTCAGTACATCACATATTCAACGCTCATTCAAACTGAACGATCGGCAGTTTTTAGCTCATTTCATGTGCAAGGAATTGATATGATGAACATTCGGATTCAAACGGACAAAGGTGAGCCGTAAAAACAGGTACCAATGCGATTAGGCGATACTCTTAATGAATGTTGTCCGTTGCGTACGTTTAGGTGGGATTTCACTTTCCCTACTATTAATGCGTAGCATTCATGGAACTTCTTCTACTGGGGATTTGTTTTAATCATTGGACGACTTCATTCGTCTAAACTCACATTTCTCACAAATCATTCGAACAGAACCTACTGACACCAAATAACCTCTCGCAAAACGCTTCACCCCCAACAACTGATCTTCAAACTTCACTGATAAAGCATGTAAATTGAAATTACTCGTAACAGTTCCTTAATCTCAGTCACGAACAATTTCAAACTGGTAGTTTACGAACAACTGCATACTTCCAATGATGCTCTCTAGATTCCAAGAGAATAATGACCGTGCATCAGAAGAAACATTTCAAAATGCAAGAGTCAAATGTGGAGGAACACCATGAAACGGAATTTGCTTTTGCTATCGTGCTAACGTTTTATTTTATGGGTGCAATTATAAACGAATGAATGTTCACTACCATTAATAGCCGATGTATTAGATGATAACGACGATTGTGCATTTGTATTCTGTTGCTGCTGCTGCTGCTGTTGCTCAAACTGTTGCTGTTGTTGTCCGAGAACAACTTTCTGTTGTTCTAATAATAACTGAGTCATATTCATTGATGGATTGAAATAAAACGGAAAGTTTGTATTGTTCAGTGATTGAGGTCGTTCAGTGCTGGCCGATTGATCAGGTGAATTCGAACGACTGATCTTTTCGGGCATCCGAAGTTGTGGCGTCAGCACAGTCGCCAGGTTTGCTCAAATGACGTTCTTGAAGGAGACAGGTTCAAATTTCACTACTTGAGCGGACGCGATCGGTAAGTTTATTGAGGAAAATGCTGGAATAGTTATCTTGATTACTGTCAGTGAAATGACACATCAAAAATAAATACCACGCAAACAGCGACCCACAACACACTTCGAACACAACATTGACGCATGTCGAAACGCTACGTAATCGACATGGAAATATACACCATACAAAGCCTACTGAAACAATTATAAGAAAAGGTGAAATTTGCAATGGATAAAATCTGATATTGTTGAAATCCTTTATGATCCGGAAATGTGACGCTGTGAATTGCTTGACAATTTCCACTTTTGATATACTTGAAAGAATGATGGTTTCGCGTGAAATAACTCGAACGAAAATGCCCGCAGCTTTCAAGGGGCAACTAAAGTGAATGTAGAAAATAAAGGAGATAAATATCAGAGCAGCTAAGTACGCAGTCAAACTACACTTGAACATGAATCGCTGAAAGCAACTGATAATGATTCGAATGATTTCTCAACTTCACTGCCAACATAACAGCTAAGTGAAACAGAATATCATTGAAACATCAAAGTGAAATTGAACAATATTCGACTTGAAGTTCAAAATGGGACGAAAAAAGAAACGATTGTTGATCGGCGAGACAAACATAATTGAAATTATAAATGCAGTTTCGTTCAAGTGATGCAAATGAGTAATGGCGCTGAGAACAACCAACTAATTGTTGCAAAAATTAAAAACAAACACATGATTGGTCGCACGATAATTAGTGAAATGGACACGATTACGTACTATCGGATGAGTCACAAGATCACTGATAATCAAAACAGAGGAACAGAAGCAATTGCTGAGCGATAACAGCTGAAATCACGTTACCACATTTCTCACCCAGATCACGGATGCCCTTAACAATGAACGCTTTATAAGCAAATAAAACCAACTTAAAAATCCACCTATTGCCATCACATAAGCGAATTATTCGCCTATGTGATGGCAATAATACGTCTAAATTATACAGTTTAATTGATAGCAAAAAAGCAAAACAATCTCAGAAATTTAGTCACCGTCGATGGCAGTATTGGGAATTATTTGTACGCACACATGTTGTCAACTAGGAAGAGTAACGGATGAATATGGGAGTAACATAAGTAATTTGTATTCCTCTCTGCGCATTGAGTATTAAATATAATCATTAATCAGCGGATGTAATTAAGTGATTCTTTAATAATGAGATAAAATACGGTTCGAATTAGACAACTTGAGGGTAGCTCGTTTCAACGTTATTCAGTCTCTGAAAAATTTTAGAAACAAACGGCAATAGTAGTTTATTAGTGGCTCAGTGAAAAAAGACAGAGTGATCAGAAAAAGGAAGAGCAATTAAGAAGATCATTTGTGCTTTTGTCATCATCAGAAATTTAAGCATCAACAATAACATAATAATTGTTATACAAGCTATATGAAATGATTGCGTTCGTTCTTGACAATGTTTAGATGCGTGCATATCTTTAAGATAATAATAAATGAGCATACATATTTAATGAATTCAACGCGAAAATACTTAATATGAATTAATATTCGATTAGCAGATGGATAAGAGAAGCATTAGGATAAAAGAAATGAAATAACATTGAAGAGAGAAGCGAACGATTGAGGTCACTGGTCATCTCATCGAGCACATGCAACTTTGATGACCATAATGACGAATCGAAATCTAATCGCTTGATTTCATCACGCATTAATGTGACCATTGTCGAACTCGCGACAGCTGTTAAAAGGACTGTTAAAAGTACGATCATACAAAAAGCGAGTTATACGGTTCATGGAGTGATAAGTGCTTGTGAGTAGCAATGACGAGTTGTGTTAATGTTCAAACATTCTGATGTAAAGTATCAGAGTGTTGCACTGAGGCGATAACAATAATAATCTGGATGACGAATTGTACCTCATCTCGCTGTATCTCGGTAACGACTAATTGATATTAATTATCTTCAGCACTGCTTTCCCAATTGCAACACCTTATTGATGCTGATGCTGTTTGGTCTCCTTTCCGATTATTTCTCGGAGAGCGTGCCTCGTCCACGCTCCGCCCAAGCATTAAGCTTGCACCGACCGCCATCGAGATTATTCGCTTCTCCCTCATTATCCTCCCTTTATATTTCAATGCCCCATCGGTTTCTACAGAAAACGCCCTAATTATCTCAAGCGTTTACCCCTCTAATAACCATTGAACCTATCAAAGACCATACACTGCCGCATATAACATTCTACGCTTATTTACTCATCATTAATTACATTCACTCACTATTATAACCAATATTAATATCATTATTACAATTATTATTATTACGACCAAGATAATTATAATTATTACTAAATATGCTTTCAACTGCTCTATGACAACCATTCGACGCGAATTAATAACGATTATTATCATATGTGTAAACATCATCGAGAACGTTACGACGGTCATCTATACTGAAAGCTTCACGGAATGATTAATTTAGTTAATGATATCAGGTATCCATTGCGTTATCTGATGCACAGGATTTAGCAAATAAGATACATATATGTATAAGTGAATGCAGCAGTTTAATTCAACGTTTTTTTTTGAATTACTTCATAAGTTTTGAAAATTGTACAAAAACGATCATCAACGAGTATGACCCGAGGGAATGCATAGAACGTAAAGAACAGAGACATGATCACAGAAAAGGACATGATTCACTGATTCTGTGAACGGAACTAATGAATCCATATGAGAATACCAGATTTCTATGAACGAAAAAATTGAGCAATAGCGATCGCTAATTAATTAACTACTTGAATAGCTCGTGAAGGGTGAGAAACCAAAAGTAATTATCTGATTTCACTTGCTATTTGTACGAATACTTCCTTGAGAATAACAACTGATTGCACGTACTGATCCATAACAACTCGATCCAAGAGTAGATCAAAACCAGTTGCCTTCGCAGCAAAATACCATTTTCCATTGCGCGATTAGATTCGCCGTTTGGACTGCACACCTATTTCCTACACTCGATACATACGATCTTGTGTGAGATGAAAAGTTAGGAGCACATAGATGTGGACATAATCTACGGAAGCGCATCCCTAAATGAACGGTTGTTTTTGCATAAAGAATGAACAATGAGAAGAGTTCAATCATGACCTAAGCAATCACATTTAACAATATCCTGCATTGTTCAGGAATCAAAGTGACATAGCAATTCTATTACTAAAGAGCTATTTTAACCATAACATACACACACATATTTGATTATCTTCTCTCTAGATTACTATAAAATTCCGTTCTTAAACACTGATTAGTAAGAGCAAATCAAACTCATGGAAAGTGATTTTTGACGAAGATAGAATTGAGTTCAGTTAATCTGTAATTAAATATTGCATCAACAACGTAAATTAACGCGACATTCGAGAGCAGACAGGACGGTTCAATATGTTTACGACGCATTCATATGAAATAAAACGGGAATGGCTGAATGCGTTTCTACTCAAGGTGATGAAACATTGCTGAAGGTTTAGCAATGTACTGTGCACGGCTGTTTAGGGTGCCATTGCGTCCAATTCGGTAACATTTTAAGTTCAAAAAAGGTCGATCAGAATGATCTATAAGATCATGAAGTGTGACTGGTCAAATCAGCAGCATGCTGAACCACTCCAGAAAGTGCAAACTTTGTGAACGAACATACAAAGGTACAGTGATGATAAAAGAATGGAATCACTTATAGCAGTAAACTTGTTAGTTGATAAAATGAAGAGCAAATCGAGTGGTTGAATGGCTCGCTGAAAAAGACAAAGAATGAAATGAAAGATGTAAGTGGTGTTGCTTAGTGAATTCGCATGCATATCATCAACGGTTAATGTATTGAGCAATTGGATGATGCACAATTAGGGCTTAATTGGCACGGAGCACTTTCATACATAACTGATTAGTATATAAGAAGAGAGATGCATGTGTATGACTGCTGACTGCAGTTAGATATCACTGGATATTGCTTGTTTAATTGGTATAAGCTCATTGAGGTGCTGAATGAACAACAATAAAAATGCTTTTTCAGTTGTTTATAAATGACAATACGTTTGTGAGTGATAGCTGGTTGTTATGTGTGAATATACATAAGCCAATATCTATCAGTACCACATCAGAAAATGTTACACGAAAGCAAATTTGTTTCACAAATAGATATCATTAATACATCAGTTACTTAACGACCTTCTTTATGGAGTCATAATACTCTCTTCATGCTGTTCATCAAGTTATTATTCATTGCATTACTTCGATCATTTCTCATCTCTATACTATCACGCAGAAACGGATATTATCATATTCTGATAGAGCATATTCGAGAACAGTTAATGTCGCTTTGTACTCTCGGAATGAAGAGTCAATGCGATCATGAATATAGGAAGAAGAAATATGTTGCTTGACTTAAGAAACCCAAGTCAACATTTCCCCCTATCATTAGCAATGACCTCTCCGTGAGCTGAATGAACTGCAGATTGTAGTTCCATTACAGAGTATCAATAATGAATCGCTTAAGCAGATTCTTGCAGGTTCGGCGATGAACAGCTCGACCATCATAGAAGAACTGAAATTCTTAGCGAATTAAAGTAAAGAACAGCACTAGGGCACAGAGGGAGTAGAGGAAAAAAGCATAAGTTGAGAGCCGTTTGAATGAGATCGAATATGATAGCCTCTGAAAAGCTTACTGGAGCAACGCATACGGTGAGACGGGACTGTAACGACAAGCCATAGTCAAGTGTTCAATGAATGGCACATGCAGAAGTTTTGAAAAAGATACACATAAGCGATTTTTCGGTGATTTAAATAAATGATTTTCTCAACCGTTCATACCGTTTCTCACGCCAGCAACTATGCTAAAATCACCGCATCCATTACCAAAAACAGTTTGCGACACTCAAAAGTAACATCCATACAGAGATCAACAAACCATTAAAAAGCTTCGTCATTGCGGACTAACGATAAGACTGATGCAAATAAAAATATGTCATCTGAGCCGATGGGTCAACCATTAAGAAGCTCGCAAAGTTTCGTTCGAAGCTTACGAAAAGCATGCAGAAAGAGGCAAATGTGTATGAAGCTGTAGATTCCTACAAACAAGATTTTGGCTATCGATGTCCAGATGAACAATCGGTTTCGCGATGGCATTTCAAGAATAGTGAGCAAAACGCTTTGCAGCTAAAATAAATTCGGTGTGATTTTGATGGAGACAGTTTCGGATGAGCTTTATGAATGAATGGCGATGCGACGGGGCCGAAAACAAGTTCAGCGAACAGTTATTGCTGAATGTGAACACCAATGATCACCAGAAGAACAGTCCTCAACGATGCTTTCTGATCAGCATTGCATGCTTTCCACGCTTCTGATGAATTCTCGATAATCATCGAGCAATACTTTTTCTACTATCAACTATCGTTCGAGAAGAGAAAATTTCCCACCGATTGAATCTGCTATTGAAACAATGATTGTCAACACGATTCCCTGATGATACAAATGGTCGTCTAAAAATGACCTTTCTTCTCCATCAGAACAACTCTCCATGAAGGCACAGAATATTACCTGCGAAATAATCTTAATAAACAACGATTAATGGTGAACTGAAAGCAAACTGTCATTATGAGTGTCAGGAATAAAGATTTTGTAAAGTGAATGAAGGACAGCTTCAATTATATTTGGTTGGATAATTGTAAAATGGTCTTTCATGCTGCCACCATTCATTATTGCAACAGCAATCACATTTATGAATTGGTAACTAATATTTCATCACTAACTGAAAACTGAATCATTTTTCATTTCTCAATTCTCGCAATCAGCTGAGATCTCATCTCGCCGATTGATTCTAAATTATTCAACAACAACACTGGACATAACGATTCACTGACTGATACCTTCATCAAATTCTGGATTCGCGCAAAATGTCACTCAGTATGTACACAAATAACGATTAATGTCAGATTGGCTTGCATGCGGTTTCATTTATGAAATTCATTCGTTTCCAATCATTTCATAATCCGAACTGCGTTAAAATTTTGATACCATCCATTCAACATCCTGAATGCACACTTCGATCCGCTCCTAGGGAACAGGCGACACTGAAAATTTGGAGTCGAACAGATTGAACATCTTACTGAGTTTGATCAATCAATTGTTCCTGCCGAAGAGCGGACATTTTACCACTGATAATAGAAATGATCACTTATTTAAAAAAAAGATCAACTCAGAGAGCTTTATATTTATCAAATTAATTCCATTTTATCAGTGAAATGAATTGCGGCGGTCGTAATCTTTATGGATGATTCAAGTGAATATGTTAGCGGTAAAAAATTATCAATGCTAACAGCTGTAAAGTGATAACACTAATTGTTGCGTTCATTTACGAGCAAATATTCACTCACTGATATATTAATTGCTTTTATGACACATTTGATAACTTTCATGAAGCAAAAGTTACAATTCCGATAGCAAATATCATCATAACACATCATCTAGGTAACATTCTGATCAGTGCTCAGTGCACTCTCATCACCTAACGAAAGAATATGAGTTTAGTTTCAATTAAACGCTCAAGTGCAGGTTGGAATTTTCTATTATGCTTATAAAATTTATCGACGATCAGTGATATTGGAAAGTGGATTCATTATCTGTCACCTCAATGTTTCCCAACCACATAATGACACTGACGCCGTCTAATCTGTTCCTCACTCTAAAAGGTTCAGAATATTCAAATATGAGCAATGTTAAGCAAACAATTCCCAATTGATGCGGTCATATTAACGTTAGTTCTCAAATGAACTGCTCAGAAATGTAACGAATTCAACAACGCCACAAGATTGCTACACTGAATTTGTTAAATGCGTGTGGAAAAGGTGTTCCACTAACGCACGTTTCAAGCTTGTTTAGCAGAGCAATCAATCGAGTGACAATGCCGTGAATATTCACTGACAGTTAACATTTTCAATAAAAACAAATGGTGATACAAACCTGGATATCACTGTAATTTGCGCTTCAATTACTTATGAAACTTTCAATGAGAGAACGAATAAGACATTCGTTACTCAATATGCTTAACTTTTCCGATGACTTCAATAAGAAGTTTATATCAGTGTATATTATGGACATGAAAACGAGCACACTTGATCACAGAACCAAAACCCACAGAAGAGCGATAATTTGTAAGATATATCGCATCGTATCACTGAAACTTGCATTGAGATATTTCATAAGAAGACGTCCTTGTAGCATGCTAAAATGCGGTAGAGGATTTTCGAGAAGAAGTGAGCCCCAAATGGGAAGAGTAAAAATTGGAGAACAGGCTGAATGATGAGCAAAAATCAGCAGAAAAGAAGTGGGCAGCTTCATGAGGAGTAATAAGCAGAAATATTATCAATGGCAAAGGTATAAAACTGAAACGCTTAATGAACGTTTTCCGTTTCACATAGCAACAATAATGAGCACACAATGCACTTTTTATAATCATAATTGAGTTAGTAATTAAAGGATGGCATAAAAAGTAACAACTGCTATACGTTACTCACATATATCAAGACTTCATGCCACTGTTATTATTATTATTATTATTATTATTATTATCATTATTATCATTATTATTATCATTATTATTATTATCATTATTATTATCATTATCATTATTATCATTGTTATTATCATTATTATTATTAATTATTATTATTATTATTATTACATATTTTCATCGTGTTAGCAATCACGTAGTGTGCATCACAGTAGTATTAATAAATACAGGTAACGATTACACTTAACCAATTTTCAATTCATTTAGATTCTAACAAATGCCATCTGGCATCAACGAACAAATTTGAATGAGATAGCGAACTGCATGTCATCCTGATTTCTCATGGATGAAGTTTTCCCAACGAAACGTAACTGTGGGGAGTAAATTCGTCTCAGCTGCACAAAATGAGCTGAGACGGTTTGAATGCATGACAGAAAAAACTGAAGCGGGAGGGAAATTTTACCAATGAAATGGATTTTTCAATAAATGAGCTGTGAGAAGAGTTATTTGTTTAAATGGGCTCATTTATGCATGAATTTTGTGCTTCGTGAAATTAAGAATTATTAAGTGATTGTGGGTAAATTTTGATTTTTCTTCAAGTGAATCTAAGCCAAACAAATATCACTTTCGCTAAATGGTCACCATATAAGAGGAAAGTCTCGAGCACAAGTGTATCTCTGACAACTGCTCGAAAATGATGGCATTTCTTTAAACGGAGTCAACTTTCATCCTCACCCCACCGACCAACCTAAATGAATCCGAAGAAATAGCCTTAATCAATGAGAACATATCAGAATGCAGAACACTGACTGCTGGAATGAATCAGAAATATTCAGAGCAAAATGTATCACACATAACCAGAAAATATAGACCGGCGATGTGTGGCCAGATAGTATCAGTAATGTTAATTTGAACAAACAACCATTGATGCACTAATGAGGCAGTGTCATTAGAACCTGAAGATTCGATGATAAATGCGATAAGGAATAAGATTATGTAATGAGAGAATATACTTGAATGCGTAGCACCATTTACAAGGATACGGCAGTAGCTATGGTACATTAATTGAAAGGTGTTTGGGAATAGTTAATTAACGCTAGATGGAAGCACTTTTGATAGATCTAAATTGAAATTATTCATGAGAAATATTAATGAATACGAATTAAATCAACGAAAAACAAATTACTATCGCTATTAACAACTCGCTTGTCATGAAGCAATTGCAATAACAAATAATTTCTGAATATACTACATATTAATCAGATGACATTCACAAATAATTACATTTGTCGTTTTTATTGTAATCCTTGATTAGATTTATTACTTTGATGCCATCTAATATGTATAAATAGCTCGGCTAGAGAGCCGTAAGAGAGAAATAATGTAAATAGAGTGTGTTGAAATACTATGACTAAATAGAAAAATTCACACATCGAATGAACGATAATAAATTGTTGGAGGAAAAGTAAACATATTAATTTGGAGAAGAGCTCGCAATATCAAAGAAACACAAACAAGATGTTGATGAATAGTCTCATATTGGAACATTGAAAGAAACAGCCTTCCACTGCTTAGAATGGCTTGATTCTTCGTGAACGGTCGCATAACTGAAGACACATGCACAAAAACTTACTCAAAGCCAGTCGGCAGATTTATTAATTAACTAATTCCGCTATTTTGCTCCGATGAACTCGATTTGTGCGCATAAACGCACTGCTTCTATATTGTTGTAGCATTTGCGATATGATCTTGCTGTTGCTTACTTAACAGTTATCAATAAATCAGCAAGATGAATGTTGATAATAAAATGGGGGAAAATCACCGTAAAGACTAATAAAGTGATTTATGAAGTTGTGATGTTGATACTTGTACTATATTGCTATATTGTTAAAGTCATTTAACAGACTTGATTAACTCGCATCATCTTAACAACCACAAGGAATCATCAAACGTATTTAATCCCTCTTTAAAGTAAGAAACACATTAAAAGAGGAATACAATTTGATCTTGAAACATGAGTAATTGACCAAACAATTCCTGCGTTCACTCTGTCACTAATAAAGTTTCGTAACATGAACTGACGTGGATTACATCACATACGAGAGTGTTATGTTCTATCGTACAGCTATTATGATATAATAATAACTCATTGTCAGTTATACAATACAGCTACCGCTTCTTTCGGTTACACAGTCACCTTACAATACAGCTACCAATTCTTTCAGTTATCAAACGAACTAGCCAGCATTCTCAATTATGCAGTCCATGAATGTGTCGGCTGTACTACCACGGATTTTGCGATGATAGTTCAATTACTGTCGCTCACCACTTAATGGCCATATCGAAATCTTCCACCCACTGACTCGAAACTGGTTACCTGGGTGGGTTTGCTTGGAGACTTGAAACGCTAAAACCGAGAAGGACGATTCTGAGAGCTCGACCGTGATGGCCAAAACTGAATGAGGAGAATGTGGAAGCTGATGGACTCGTTTTCTTGCTGTTAGCATTAAATGAATCAGTGATGCGAAGCAGAGGTAGATGATAAAGTCATTTAACTGAACTCATTCATATGACAGGAACGTTACTTGATCGAAGAGAAGAAGAACACATGAACGCATAGAAGAGTGGTGAGAGCAATGCAAAGCAAATTCAAATCATCTTGTCACACTCTTCAGCGAACTGTGTTGCCACTGATTAGATTCCAAGAAGATAACGTTTTGAAACCGTGATGAAATGGATCAGAAAGTTTGTTATGAGAGAAGGCAAAAATCAAAGAATCATCTTTCGAAATTTTCTTCAAAAAAAAGCATTGCACAATGATTACGTTTTGATCATTTAAGCATTTGTTATACGCAAATAATCATAATCGCATTAAACTCATTTATAGCTTATGGTACCAGCTTTATTGAATTGTTTTCAAAGACTAATCACCTCACAATACAGCTACCACTTCTTTATCACTCTTGTCAACTTTCACGTTCTCTCTCATTCTGCTTAACTATCCAGTTGACTGTCCTTCATTTGTCCAAACAACCACTTTCTTCACATATTTCCAATACTTTCCATGTACGCAGTCATTGCTTTATCATAATAAATTATTCACTAATCGTATTTAAACGCTCTGATATGATAAGCAAGTGCAATGATCACTAGGGAAATGAAAGTATGTATCAAATGATAATGAATGATGACAAATTGGATTAATGTTTGTGATGACTTCAACTTGATGTTTTATAACTGTTGAATTTGTTATGGGTTCAGTTGCAGAGGTCAACAGGGCTATCCAGCATACTCTCCAAATACAACATAAAGGTGACTCATCGTCAGATAAATACATTTTCTTGCATGGATACATTTTTATGATGGCGTTTGTGAACTCCACAACATTCTTTGGTGAATTCGAAAATTACTAAATCATCCAATTTTTGTAATTCTCTCAACTCGAAATGTTACCGTATCCTTGATCTGTCGATATTATTCGTACACGCATATATTCTCGGAATAGCACTAGGTCAGGGAGATATGAAAAATGTTGAGGATCTGATCAGAGTTGAAAATATTCTGCAAATTTGAAAAATTCATCACCTTCAACACCTCCAAAAGCAGCACTCATTTTTGTAATTGTTGGGGTCGCATATTCCTTTGCTAGGTTTTTTGCAAAAACTTCAAAAGGTTTTACATTGAGTCAATATTGATGCAATTGTTATGCTATTGACATTTGGAGAAGTTGAATTGATCCAAATTTCATAAAACGCAACGAAATGAATCTCAGTTTGCTGAAACACCACGGTCCAAGTTTGCGTTGCAAATGATGAATGGCTAATGAAGAATCTTAATCAACGCAAATCACGCAAGAAAAGAGGGCACTAAAAAGTAGATAACTAAACGATCAGAGATCATCTGATAACAGTATGTGACCATGATAACTTTCTGCACAAACGATTCACAATCATCTGAAAAAAAAACGCTCAACACATTGTAAATGTTGGAGATAAAGTGTTATCAACAACTTAGTAGAGACCTGAAGAAGACAACGAAATATAATTGTAAATACAACAAAAGAACTGTTTTATGAGATGAAGTTACAATCGAGTAAATGGTTTTAAAAAGTATTTTGTTGTTTGTTTAAACTTATCATCAATGACATCAAACACAATAAAGTTCGCGTTGATAAAGCACTCGACAGTCTTTAAAATAAAGCACTCAACTTTATCGTCCAACAGGACTTGCATTCTGCTGAGCAACTCGATTCAATTTCGTCTTACTGCTGGCCATCCGCAATCATCGAAAAGACCATTCTCATCTTTCATTCTCAGCTCACTTTTGAGCATTCACCTCCACGCTTTTCAACAACCTAACTTTTTTCAGTTGATAATTAGCAACTATAATTAACCCATATGTAATCCGTCCCTGTCACAAACTGCCAACAAACGTAGCAACCTTGTTTAATTTCCTTCTTAACGTGTATGTTTTCTAATTGAGAATGTCGTCGTAACGTTAGGAATCGTGAAAGTATTTTCACAAAATTCAATAACGTCAACTCTCTACTTCGCTAACAAAAGCGTAAACGATGCGGTACCGTTTAGAAGAGAAATATAGTTGACTATTGAATCGGATCATTGGACTGGTGTCAGCTTCAATAAAAACAGAACAAATTCTGGTTTCCTCAGTAGTACGTGGTATGTGGATAATTCACTGTAAAACAAGCAGAATTTTCATATGACGGAAACTGAAAGTGCTGAAGGGCTCAAACGTGACCGGACAATCTGCCTAAAGACGTTTTGCCTAAGGACAGTTTTCCCGAAGACACGCTGCCTAATGGACAGTTCACCTAACGGACAATTCGCCTACCAGATAGTTTGCCTAACGGACAGTTTTTCAATGTATATTTCGCCAAATAGGCAAACTGTCCGTTAGGCAAACTGTCCGTTAGGCAATGTGTCTTTAGACAAACTGTCCTTAGGCAAAACATCTTTAGGCAGATTGTCCAGGTAACGGGCTCAAAGATTCATTTTGAATCAGTGAAATTTCTTTGTGCATTTCGAAAAGAAGTTTGAGCAGAACCTTTGACGCGACGTGTTTGAATGAGAGTGAAATACCTTCAACGTGTGAAGAATTATTACTACGGTGGCTGATCTTTTGAGTAGCACTGTAACTAAATTTAAAAAATGAAACAAAAAAATCCAATGTACAAGATAAAGAATATTAATGAGGAGCTGGTGGCCGTGCGATTTTTGAGAAAGAGATGGTGGAGATTGTTAGTCTAAACGGTTGTGCGTTGCACAGAATGAATTGAGATTATGATTTACGATTGCAAAATTGGACACAGAACAGGGAAATATAAATGAGACAATCATATGATGATCATGCCTCAATTAGACTAAATTATCGGATTTGCAGATTGGTGATCGTTAAGACATAATATATATGGAGGCTTATTATACTCATTTTAATACATACAATTATGTGCAATCAGAACGATAAAACGATATTCCTCTACGCTTCGATGTGACTTATTTAGTTCAACCAATGAACAAATTCATTTCATTCCTGAAGGACAAACCTTATCAATTCACCCTAATCCTTTATATAGTCATTCGTTGCAAATCAGGATTTAAGATGTGACATGTTTTACTGAATGCGCACAACAATAATATCAAATAACTGGTGCTTCTTTTTTAAAGAATGTGATCACTGATCGATACTTATCGATCAGGAATGCGTTCCATCGAGTAACCCAAGAGATTCGCTAAAAGCACCAAAATGAAAATATTTATGAGTTGATTGCTAAGGTGTGGATGTTCGAAATCAGTATAGTTGCGTAAAAGTTGAGCGAAGAATGGCTGCCAGAGCTTAGGACTAAAATGCTCTGAATTGCAAAAAAAATCATTCTATTCATATGTAAAAACAATCAGCTGAAATGATAAGTTCTCCGAGACTAATTCCGCAAAAACAAACCGAATCACGAGTTGACTGTTTAAAGAGGCAAGAAAGTGCTGCTAATTGATAGTCACTGAAAACTTCGGTCATTAGTAAGGACATCATAATGAACATGAAGAAATCTCTGCTTTGAGAACAATTCAAAATTTATTATTCGAAATTAAGCGACATATCACCTCAGTAGCAAAATCCTTGCAACTGTTTACACAGATGAACTAGAAATGAAATGAATTCAGTGCATTTTTTGAAGTACATAATGAGGGAACACAACAGCTAAACAGTCAAAACAGTGAGTAACTAAATGGACAACAAATACCCAATCCCTTTTTCGCATATTCGTAACCATTATGATTGAGCACTGCAGTAATCATTCCGAATTTAAACGTTCTATTTCTCGTTCATTTTACTCACATTCTTGCACACCATAATTTTATGTCTATCGCTCCAATAATAACATTATTATTTACGTCGATTACATGCGTTGAGCAAACAGAATGAATAATCAATCCATCCGAATATACTCATAAACGAATTGCATTTTGCAATGAATAATAGCCGGAAATTGCTATTATACGCTATATACGCCCCTATGTATGGCTGGATTAAAGTTTACGTTACGTCTCATTGTCTGCAACTCTCAGCATCTCGCTATTTCTCAATCACCCTCCGCGTCTGTCTATCGAAAAAGCTGTCGAAATATTCAATCTAAACGCGAATCAAGTATTTGCTGTCTGATATTTAACAACAATCTGATATATATATATAGTGATACTGTAGTTTATGGATAATCACTACAAATGATTCAAATTGACTAATATTTTAATTGATTTCGAATAAAATATCAAATTCAAACGCACATTGCTAACGAAGAATTCATTTCGATGTTATTCATGCGACCCACACATCAACGCTCCCAACAGAAACTGTATCAGTTTCCATTCGTGTCTCATATAACACTCATTCAGCACGGGATATTTTCAGATGTTTCGAGCACAACAACTCTTTGGATATTACGGCATAAATCCAACAATACGATAATTACTTGTTTAGGATGAGATGACGGAGAATGCAATACGAAACAGGAATCAAAACAGTTATATTAGTATAATCAGTGGATGATTGTTTTGGTTTGTGAGGTAAGTTATGATTAGTGTCGAGTAAAACGCTATTATGTTAGAATGGCTTCTAATGAGACTTATTAACGACTAACTAATAATTAATAGTGTAACGATTGAGAAAGAATAACTTTATTTTAGTATGCATTCTAAACAACAATATTTGGTTTAACGAATGTCATAAGAGTGAGCAGAAGCACGAGCAGATCACATGAATGCAAACTAATAACAGATTTAAGATAATTCAAACATCAAATTAATACACAACACCCTATAATCCCTTCATTCATAACGGCCAGGGGCTTTATGCTCAATTTGTCATGGACGATTTATCATTTACGACACGACACGCTTCAACCGATTCTTATGCCAGTCATCTGCTCAGAAAATGTTTCATGAGGAAAGCACAACTTATGCATCTAAACAGACTATTTTAAGAGAAGGAAAACAGATAACGAGAATATCAATAATAACGGTAATAAGCAGTCTCATTCATAAACCAATTCAGCTTTAATTCCCTTTGATTAACTAACTGGCCTATGGAGAGCTTTTTTGGATGGTCGGTTATATCGTTTTCCAAACGGATTACTTTAAAATTTGAAGCCGTCAGTTGTATTAGACTCATCCATCCATCAAATTTAGCAGTTTTTCATTCTTTCAAACAATCTTCAACAAAGCAACTTCTTCTAATTAAATTATCAGAGATGATACGATGGGGCTGAGAAGACCTGATGCGATCAGTGCAATGTGAAAATATGAACGCTTAATGATTGAGAAAAAAGGATATGAAAATAAAGATGTACATATAGTGGAAATCAAACCAAATTTTAGATGATCGCACTAATAGTTATTTCCGTGCATAAGAATGAAAGATGTGAACTACGAGTAAGTTGACTGATACTCAATTGAAAAGTCATCTAAAAAATTTTATTGGAACGAAGAGTGCTGAAAGAAAATGCGCATGAAACTGCATTATTTGCTGAGAAAATTGTCGCGATTGGAGAACTCCCGAAAAAAAAACTACAATGATAAAGAGAAGCAATAACTCATTGAAAGGCATTTTAAAAATTGCAAAATCAATGAGCAAGACTGCGAAGGGTAGTGAACGGAACTTTAGAAACACCACTTCAGAAATAATCTCTTTAATTGAACAACCAACAAAATGCGGCTGGTTCCTTGCATTGTATCGTAATTCTAGTTATTAGTGCGCAATGGGGCGCGATATAATCCGAGAGTTATATTTCTTAACCAAATTTAAAGGCTTTCGATAGCACATAAACATAAACACCCACATGTCGAATGCTTAATCCTAGTCATGTCGAATGAACTGAATCCTTATCCGATTTATATGTGATCCCAATTACATTTATTATGACCTGAATGAACATTCTACATTACAATTTAAGAGATAATACATGCATGATATGTTTGAATAAGAAACCAAATTGAAGTGACCACTTTTGGACAAGTAACCTCATGCGATTCTGTTCATTCCCCCACGCTAAATTAGCAGTAATCCCATATTCGAACGAAAAACCAAAAGATACTATCGTGTCATATCGTATAGACGCAGGCAATAGGTCTGCTTAATTCTGATTGTGATCATGAAATTTTGTATCAATTGAAAGTTTGCACAGATGGACGCCACTGTTTTTGAGTGATCCTTCTCAGTGAAGCAATTTTCGATTATAGTATTGTTGTTGAAAGAATAGCCGTGGAACAGGGTTGGCCATCGTATGCTCGGAGTGTTGGAATTCGACGAGTGAAATTAAACCTCTACAAATATCTCAAGAAGTTCATGATGAACAACTTTTTAATTGTGTATTTTTATAGCTGGTACAGGAAGAATATTTTCCTGCATGTGTGTTAGGCATCTGAAAACCAGTGGACAGCCGTCTGAACAAAAATGAGAAACGTTCCATTGGTGGGCCATTAATACTCATCTCCTTCATTAACTGCTACCCACAATTTGATGCACTCAAACGAAATTCCTTCGAACAGATCGGTCGATAGCCCATATGCCGCACTCAGTAAAGCCCGTTCACATTTGAAATCCGAACGGTTGACTTAATCGCTCCCAACTACTAAACAAATACAAAATCATGCAAACAGTTAATAATGATTGTTTCTAATGGCTTTCAGCAATGTTTTACGGCATCGGTTACTGCTGGGATTACAAATATCATACACAAATTTTGATATAACATTGTCATCATTACTTTGATTACTATTATTGTTACTATTATTATTAGTATTATTATTGATATTATCATTATTTTATTATTATTGTTATGGCTCCTTTTATTGCCATTATTATTGTTATTAGCATTATTACTATTGCTGTTATTATTATTACCCTTACTATTATTATTGTTTGTCATTATTATATTTGATATTATTGGTATCAGTAATATGATCATTATCATTGTGGTTTGATGGTCCCAACATGTTTCTTGTTTCACGACAATAAAATCTGAAATCCCATTTGAAATCCTTGCTTCATGACATTTAGAACTGCTACCACGAAGTTTTTTATTACAGCAGCTCTACGCTCTCTGTAAGCAAACACCCGCTTGAACAGGTTACGCTATGAAATGGGAAATGGATTACATAACTTGCACGGATCAGCACTATTTCGACTCTGAACCAGTGGAATTACATATAAGCATCTATTAGGAAATTCGTTTTGTTCGCGAAACATCAGAAAGTGTTTGCTGACAAACAATCAAGCGAAATAAAATAACCATTTTGGAAGTAGCATATACCAAAAATCAAAATAACGTGACCTTGGAGTTCAGTGAAATATCGGTCTTGAAACAACACGTACTTGTATAGTGTTTGGAGAACGGAAGGAGTTGTTTGTATGCTTTAAGAGCGCAGTCATAGGAGAATATAAATTCGGCTTCTATCCTCCACAAGCCAGTCACATTATGGCTCAGTTTCCTGAAACGCCAGTAGTTGTTAAATCATTCCTAAGTGAGTCCATAATCGAATTGTAGCAATTATGGCGGCGGTTCAGATGCTTTGCAGTGCTTTTCCGCTGCAATATTACGATCCGTCT
Organism: Anisakis pegreffii; assembly: GCA_035041965.1. Lineage (NCBI taxonomy): Eukaryota > Metazoa > Nematoda > Chromadorea > Rhabditida > Anisakidae > Anisakis > Anisakis pegreffii. The sequence continues at coordinate 121,924 of JAPYMA010000865.1, read as the reverse complement.
CAATTACATTCAGGCAGTCAGCGAATATTCATTTATGACGTTTATCGACGCCCATTTTCGATTGCTCTCTAGCAAATGTTTTCATTATAAAACATTCAGCGAGATAAGTGAAATAGATTGATGATCATCGGAAACCAAAATAAAATGAGTTGGATGAATACCATATTAATGACCAATCTCATTGGTCCGATTACTGTAGAAAGCATCACACATAGACGAAGAGTAGGAGAGAGTTCAATGGACTTTTTTCCTCGCTTATGAATTGGGACGAGACGGGTATATGTAAGTGAACAATTAAACTATTAATAAAATAGGTATGTTAAAAAGGAGGAGTACATGGAGGATGCGTCATGCTGACGTGTGTGTGCATAAGGGGCACAGCACACGAGGTGTTATGAGCACTTGTCAAAACTGAAGCAATAAAAAGACAAGCGCTACGAGGTCCATACATACAAAAGTTATGATGAGTGTGCAATCCGCTTAACTCGTTGCTGTTTGCAAATTTTCAGTTTAATTGGTGTGCATATTACTTAATGATGGGATAGGTAATGAGGAAAGAGATATGATTCGGTTATCATGATACCAATCCTTCTTCTCCTGTCAGCAATTACTTTTGATGAAGGCAATTAATGGTGACATAAAAGGTGTTAATTATCTTCTTACCTACTCTAGCATCACAAATTATAAACAACCCAACGTACAATAATAACATAACGAGTCAATGGTGCGGAATTAAGAAGTGACACGTTTTTGGCTCATTCGTCTTAACGTTTATTTGAAATACTCGTAAGTGTATGACACACATTCGTATACGATATATATATATATATATATATATATATATATATATATATATATATATATATATATATATATATATATATATATATCACTTCTAATGGCATTTCAGCTGATTTGTTTAAGCGTTAACTTCATTCGACTACGGTGTTTAACACAATATTGCATATAAATAGCAGGTCACATTTCATTACCCATCACTGGATCAAATCGACAATGACAATAAAACCAAATCTGCTTCCTTTCAATAAATTCACTAAGCCTATTGCATAATTAAGCGTTATCTTTTTAGGACACTTTCCAGATTCCATAAGCAGCTTTAAGAAAGTGAGTTCAACCATGAAATTTACAAGTTAAACCTCAAAATATATGCCACAGCATAATGTAAACGATGAATAAGAAGTCGCATGAAATCGCTTAAAATCGCTGACAAGAAGAGTTTGTTAGCATACGTGAGGTTTGTGCAATTATTTGACCCATTTTCTGAAACGCTGCGTCGAAACATAAGCTTATCCTTTAAAAAGTGCAAAAACGTCTCCCTAGGTGTCCCACAATTCACAAAATAGCGATGTCATGACACTCATGACAAGTTCAATGAAACTGTAACGATTTAAAATGATTCTATAATACTATAAACTGGCACACATTTGATCCAATATCAATGAAGAAATACTTTTATGATCTATCATAACTCGATCAATAAAATTCACTACGACTGTTTGCTTAGCTCGAAACAAACAAAAAATTTGCCCCATTCCGTTTAATACCCAAAACTGACCGCAATTTGTTGTTTCTTATAAGTCCCTGTAGAGAATTGAATTAAGAAGTAAAGAGCACGTCGAAATCTTTACATCATGAATTAATCCTAACCATTGAAGTTGACCATCAACACTCCGTAACTACCAACTTCATGATGTCCGAGGTTCAGTGACAGCTATACGACTTTACTTCTCCTCGTCTCATGGACGAATGTATCGATGTGATCAGACATGAACGATTTATAGGGATCTTGAGCAACTGCAAATTTAATGAAATGAAAGATGAATGTGAATGAAATGAAACAGTAATGAAATGGGATAGTAAGATGCTACAAAAAGTTCCGAACAAAGGTACTAACCGCTGGTATCCACTAACGTCTATAATACACTTTTTAACAGCACATTCAATGACCTAATAAAACGAATAAAAATTAGCGACTTGCACGCTTCAATGCGTTGCGATACTTTCTCTTGAACATACAACACCTTCATCAAAAACAAAATTATGGTATCCAATGGAATGATTTTGAATAAAAGTGCCAGATGGTAAGCGAGAAAGGAATGGATTGTACGATGACATCAGCATTATCGTTCGTTGCGGATGCCACTATGATGCGACGTCCAGAATAACAATGTCCGGAGAATTTGAAAATCTTTTAAAGAAATTCATGAAATACTCTGATCGTCAGAAGCTTTGAAATTTTCGAATGGAAATGATCGAACGTTCATTCTGATGTTCAAAATCTGAACCTATATTACTCAGTCCGTTTGTAATGAAAGCTGATTTAGGAGCAGCGGTAACTTCACTTTATGAACCATTCACAGTTATCATTTCAAATATGGGGCGATTCTGGCGTCTATAAAACGATTGGTGATCATTCGATAGAGTTCTGTGGAGCGAACGATCTCCAAAATAATGCGATACTTAGAAAGGGAATGAATGAGACGAATAAGCCAATAAAATTATGGCGCGTTAATGCCGCAGTAACAAGAATGCAATGAACATAAGTGGAGTGAGGTAGGATAATTGATGATCTCATTGGCAGATTTATGAAGCGTGAAGGTGCGAATTCAGAATACGGGCAGGTAAAATAAGCGATTATTGCTTGAATTATATTGGTGAAATGGTTTGACTATCTGCGATCATTCATAACACAATCGATGCTCATCAGTGCAGTGCTTTTCGTCGAAGGCACTGCTGCCATAATGAGAAGACTTTAAAATTTACTCTCCTGCGCAATTTTGAAATGCTAAGCAATATATAAGTACGGGAACAAAAACAGTTGAGGTCATCACTGAAATTTAAGACCAATCTTTTTGTGTCCACGGTTTCGACTTCCCATTTTCCATGACGTTTTTATGAGATGTTCGAAAAGCTCTCAAGAAAACATATTGGAGCAAAGTTGCTGACTTAATTCACTGAAGTGTGTTTGCATTCAATCGTCTCTGCTTGCCATATTGCAGAAGGAATGATCGTTCTCGAAAGTTATCAGTACCATACCGCGGTGTGCTTGCTGAACGATGCAATTATGCACTTGGTATTCATCGAATTTCATCGATTCATGCTCTGAATTAATCTATGATATAATAACTGCAAATATCGCGTTTGCTCACTTAAACATATTAATATTTATATTAATGATATTAAAAACAATAATAATAACGATTCATTCGCCAGAGCATTCTTCAATAAATTAATATTATAATCGTTTGCTGGTATGGTGTTGAGAAAATATTTTCAATTATAATTTCAAATATTTTGATACGGCTTATTATTACTATATTATTATTGCATTATTATTACTATTATTTTATCATTATTATTATTATTATTATTAGTATTATTATTACTATTATTATTATTACTATTATTACTATTACTATCATTACCTTTACTATTATTACTATTATCATTATTATCATTTATTATTATAATCATTTATTATTATTATAATCATTTATTAATATTGTTATTATTATTTATTATTATTGTTATTATTATTTATTATTATTATTATTATTATTATTATCATTATTATCATTTATTATTATAATCATTTATTAATATTGTTATTATTATTTATTATTATTGTTATTATTTATTATTATTATTATTATTACTATTATTATATTTATTATTATTATAGTTATTATTATTATAGTTATTATTAACACGATTTTTGTTTATAGCAATATTTTGGAAAAAAACACAGGCAGACAGATAGCTGAATTAATGCGTTCGCAGCGATAGATCTATAGCAAGCTCATTTAGCAATAATGCACACACAATCATTTATTATTGAGAATATGAATGTGAAATAAAGAGTGGTGCACGTTGATGTAATATAAATGAAATTGATTACGATACGCTTATTAGAGCGATAAGAAACGTTCTTTTTCAAAGCATTATCACCAAAAAAATAACCAACAACAAATAAACCTCTTTACTGAATGCCATTCATTCGCATGAATCGAAAACGAATGATCAATTACCGTATCATTTTGGACAATCATTCAAAACGATGTATTATATTCACGTTTTATTGCCGTTGAATGCGATCAATTTTCATCGAGCGAGACGAAATGCAACCAGAAACCACTTGAGAAGGATGTGTATTTGAAGGAAAGCGATATTACGAGCTGTGAGCCAAACGTTGAAAGAAGGTAACCACTGCGTTATAGGACAATGATGGATTACGGAAATCATGTGCACCAAGCGCAAGCAATGATTAAGTCTGAATTTGAACTAGCTTGCAGTACAGTTGTTGAAACAATTTCATGAATGCATACCTTCCAAAGACCTTTCCAATCAACCCCTGGTAATCACTCACTGACATCAACAAACAAAATGGTTGCTCGGTACATCAGTTGATCGAGTCGGTTCACTCAGCTATCGAGGCTGAAACAATCAAAGGTGATGACATTTGCAGCTGATTGCACAGGTGGTGGGAAACTGACAGCATGCCAGTCGGTTTAATTTGATTGAAAACGATGCAAGTTACCCAGAAAAAGCAATACATTACAACATTGAAATAAGGATTCATTGCAGTGCGCGATGCAAAAAACGGATGAACAGATGAAAAAGTTCAACGAAAAATAATTGCTACGAAGCATTGCGAGGTTTCAAAGCAGATATCCTTGCCATACCATCGCAGTGAGCGACATGAGATCATACGTTGTTTTACTGCTATTCTATGATAATTTAATTTGCATGTTAGGTCATCCAGACCCTGTTTGAAAACAATGAAGCCATCCAGCATTCCCCTCAATAATTTGCCATCTCGACGCTATGTGGAGATTGTGTTTGAGGACATTTTTTATGGACATCTTTGGAAATGTGGACACTGGATCTAATTTGCAGCAGAGATTCGTTGAATGATTAAAGTTCATCCGAGATGACTAAAGATGGTTGCGAGGAAAAGCGAGCTTGGTAGAAGATTACCGAGCTCTTAGCAGCTCAAAAGTAGTGAGACATAGGTTAGAATCTTGGACTGAAACTTGCGGTGAGAAAGGATGACCGTAGGTTAGTCTGAGTTAGCATAACGATTTTCAAACTGAGCAGCAACGGCACGCCTACATCTGTATGTAACACAGAAGATTATTTAACTCAGAATTGTTCAGTGGCTATTTTATTGGGATGGGAGTGGTTAAAAGAATCCAATTCAAAATGCAAAGTGCTTTAGTCAGGTTTGTTGTAATAGTGCAGCACTGACATTCACAACGATGACATTCATAATAATTGGCGAAACATATGAATTGATGATCATTTTATTGGTAGGTTATTAATCATATCCTTTGTATTCCTGATTACTATGAGAACTGAATTATTCGGAAACATTACCGAAACACAAAGTACTATAAAATTTAAACACACGTTCTTGAGTTTTGCTGGCGTTTTATTCCTCTTGAATCGGAAATGAACATCACCTTACCACTAAATAAACAGAGGGAACTGGTGTCATTGTGGATTCCAACTGAACGAAAACATTCGATCAAAATCAACGTTTTCGGATGCACTGACCGAGTAGTCAGAAGAATTGGTCAACTAAAATCAATGAGAAGCATCGATGACCGGGGTGTACTTTTCGAAATATTTCTAACCCAGAGATGATAAAGTTGTCTATTTCAAAGCATTTCTCTCGCTTCAACGCGACAAAATAGCCGATCAACGTCAATTATTTCATAGAAGATAGCTGGCCAAGTATTTATGGTAATAGCAGTACTATATTCGCTAAAAATTCTGTCCACCATTCTTACGTACTGTTCATTTCAAATGATCAAAATCATAATCTTTCAGTGAACTATTCAAAACAGACTCAGTGAGGTTAAATTATTCCTTGAGATTCACAGCTAACAATGTTTGAGAGCATCATGAATGAAAAATTAGAAACATGAATAACTCCAAAAATAGCGCAGCTTTCTTTGAAAATGCATAAGTAATCGTTGCTGACCTGGTGGGTTCTTTCGAAATGCAATCGCAGAGACATTGGTATGAATTTATTTGAATGAATTTGTTGCGTGCGATCTGATATAAACGAGAGCAGTCCTAAGAGAACTTGCAGAGAAACACAACTGGCTGATGACTATCGTAGTTGACAATCAGTGAATGATAACGAGCAGCAAGTGATCGTTCAATACTGCGCATCTCATCGAAGCAGCCTTAACATTTAATGAATATTTCTGGATCAGCCAATCAACAGTGCATCCATATGTCGAAATGAGCATTGCGTGAAGCTTCCTTCTCATTGTTCATTTAAATTCATCCTAATTAATAATTTAATGATGCTATCACCCTAAGGCAACAATGTGATGTTGGTACATTTCAACGGAAGCACGATGTAGTTTTCCGAGAAGACAACAGTTTTATTAGTAAAATAAAGTTACTCAGTTGAAATGATGATAAGTTTCTTTCCGATTTGTCTCTGTTATTATTGAGCATCTGTCGACGAGTCTACTGAGAAAGCATTAAATACCCATCTTTACTTAACGATTACTTCTTCGCTCTCCGAAATTTTTTCCCACAAGAATCAAAGACTGTTAACTTCGTAACTGCGACAGTTAGACAATAAAAATTTTGTTCGCATGAAGAACTGTTGCTAGTTTGACAGTTGTTAGCATTCAGCGAACACTAACTCAACGCAACATAATGAGCCAAGCAGCGCAAATTTGTGTGCAGCCAAGGCAAAGAAATTCTCATTAAGACGTGAATCAAAACATCATCGCTGAATCTATAAGACGAAGGGAAAACTAATTACACGTCTAATTGCTTCAATATTTGGCTTAAGTGGTGCGCGTGCAGATTAAGGAAAAGTGTTGTGTTAGCATTGCGCTTATTAGTGCTGCTTGCTTATGTTGATGCTGAACGTATTTCATCTTGGCCTGCTTATGGCCAATTTGTTCGATGATGCTGTTACATGCAGCCAGCATTCTTTCATATTGAATTGTCAAACTACTAATAGATTCTTCATTCCAATATTCCAGCATTCCAACAAAATCGTTTAAATTGGCCACCAAATGGGTGAAACGAAATGAATTGGTTCATGTAAGAGACAATAGCTGGCTTTGTTTGTGTTGCGTTGAATAAAATCAAGTGAATTATGCTCATTTGAGAACCCATTTTGTATACTGTAGCTTTTTCATTTCGGCACCTCAATGCAATTAAGTAAAACACATCGAACACGAGTAATTGCAAGGATAGCGAATAATCGTACATGTGGATATGAGTTGTGTCATTTCCTGAACTATTACAGCAATAAGCATAAACAATCATTTTAAATACTTTCACATTGTAATTTTCGTTTGTCTCAAATACCCAACTAATTCTAATGCTCGCTTAAAACCGGAGTCAGCAAAAACGCGTCTCCTCTCAACGCCTATAAATGCTTTCTTATTCGCAGCATTCGACTTCGTTTTAGCGTTTCTGTAAAAACGTAAACACATTGGTAGCTCGTATTTTCAAAAAGACAATCATCAAAATCTTGTGCTGCTGATATTGCAGTTCGTAGATTGGGCGATCATTTGCTACGACAAGATCAGTTAGGCTAAAAGAGTTAAGCTGTGACCACACAATTCGTCGATCAAGACACTCAAACGGATCAGTAAAGTAAAAACAGTTTAGCTCAATAATAAAGCATTCAGACTAGCAGTACTTGAACAAATTCTTAATCGTGAGAAGACTGTGACTCCTAAGTATGTGATCACAATAAATTTAAGAGAAAATGAAACAACTTTTCTCGAATACGACAGGGTATCATACTATCACAGAAATGTGAAGAGATGTGAATTTCAGGTAGAAGTGGTGAAAACGCTTTAATCAAATGAATTTTTAAAGGAATAATTTATATATATTGACATTCACGAAGTCATCACTCGAATCACATTTACAAACGGTAAGAGTAGCGTCATTATAGAAGTTGAATGACGCTAGATCGCATTAAAGACCATCTTGCTAATTAATCATTTTAATTAATATAAATTCACTGCCTACTCAACTATGATGAAAGCAGCCAGAACGCTTTATCGCGGCACAAGGGCATACACGCTAAATGAAACACGCAAATATTGATGAATTTCAACAGATCTTTCAATAATTCAACGAAATCATTCGAAACCATCTGCTAATAGCCTTAACGCCTATCTTTTCATAAGCGCCATTATTTATATCATGCACAGAGCACATATCTAATTTAAATAATATGATAAGGATTATTGAGATGTGTGCCATACATCCACTTAACCAGAAGTTGAACTAAGGCTGGCGAATATAAATCATATTCAGTATTAGCATTATACGTCTTCGTGCGTAAGATAGTTATTGAAACAGATCAGACTAATTGAATAACGATGAAATATTACAAGGTACCTCAGAATGATGCATCATTTCATACTGACATCATATTCACTGGCATAAAATTCAGCAAACAAAGTTATTCGCAATATTGGTTGATCAATGATAATTGACCAGAAATATCGGCTAACAACCATCAAAAGCAAGCACTTGAACGTTTTCTCAAGAAATATTTTATACACGTTCATCTACGATGTCGACCAAGTATCTCTGAGGCTGATAATTTTCATGCGTTGCAATATATCTTTAGTTCCATCGCTCAGCTATGCAATGAGCAATCACTGCTACAAATAGTTCCCTTGTATTCCCAACAAAATCCAACAATTTGTGATTCCTTGACTCACAGTGACAACCTTATTAAGCACGAATATGCATTCAGTGGAACACACCATATCTCGTGATCAATGATATGGTCAATGATATTCTTCTGTTGCCAAGAAAGGCTGAACCTTAAAGCTGAATGATTTTTGAGGCATATCACTACTAGTAAAACAGTGGGAGGCGCTGAAAAGGTTAATCAGAAATGCCATTTTGTTGAGAATGAAGAAATTTTCTGAGTGATAATATTCTCTGAACATTCTCGTAACTGAGGAAAGTCATCGATGAAACCCACGAACAGAAACCGCTGACATTTTGTCGATGAAGCACTAGTAAAGTGATCAACATTCACTAATTCCTAAATCGTTTCATTGATTTAGTGACTGGGATTTCATTTAGTTGGAATGTTCAATGATCTCAATAGCGATGAGATCACTTCATATTCTCAATTTCCAAAGTTTGAATTTTTTGCAACGGATCACTGCAATCAACAAATCGCACGCAGTGGAAATAAACAAGCTTGAAAGCAAAGAACGTTTTATTTGTATTAGTATTATCGACAACACTTGTTGGAGGAGAATGATGCTGTGGATAATGAAGTGATATTAATATACTGTCGTGTTTCAAAAAGCATCAATTAAAATCGAATTCCAGCGATAATTTCATCAAACGCTCATCACAAATTGAGTTTTAACTGGAAATAATCGCATAAATAATCCACAATTAACAATCAAATTAATATGTGTTTACAGTATGAGCATAATACGATCGAATTTATGCCAATGGAACAATAAAAATGATCAAAACAGAATCTATACGATCAATGCACAGAATTGCATCTGTGCAACCATCAATTCTGTACGATTTAGGCTGATTTTAATCATCTTTCACGAAGAGTTAGTTGTTTGTCGCTTGTGTTCAATCAGGATTAGCGTCTCATTGTTTCATTTATGTTTACATAGATCATTCACTGAACGTCACCATCGAACGGTTGCAAATCGATTTCCTGATCACGTCTATGATCTCAACTAAAGGTTCGAGTGTTCTCTCGCAATGGAATATTTTCGATAATGATTAAGACAAAATAAGAAAAAGATTATTTGACTACGATTCATACGCTGTTTCTTGGCACTGTTAAAGAAATCGCTGAATTGGGAGAAAGTCAGCATTTTGCGAGTGTGATGCTTAAGCTGAGATGCTAGCTCATGGTGGCTCCGAATTGTTTCCATGTATTTCAACATCGTTCTCTTGTTCAGAACTCATACATTTAAATCCTTTTTACCATTGAGCATTTACAAGTTTGTGATTGATCAATGATCTACCATCAGTTGTGAGCCAACCGGTCTGCGGAATAGTTTCGCTAATTTTGTTTATCTAACGATAACTGAATCCGATGGAAGTTTCTGCCCACTATTTTGATTCATGATCATCCGTACATGGAATTTCACCGTCCGTACATGTTTATGAAATGTTTACATTATCTGCGCATGTTCATACTGCTTTGCACACTACTTTGTCCTGTTTCGTGACAACGTGTAGTGACAGCTGATAAAACAGAGACATTCACACACTCCATAAATTACAAAGTTTTGATGATACTATAGTTGTATTGACTTGCAAAAAACATTGATTTCGATGTAGAATGAAAAAACAATTTGCTGGGGACGGCAGTGTTCAGAGACATACGCTTACGTTGCATTACACTATGATATGAGATTTCTCATGGTTCTGAAAAAAAAACAAAGTGGAAAATCACCAGTAAGAATCCACTTAAATTATTGACGCGTTAGTTGACGTTTCCGTCATCAGGAACGCAGCTTTGCTATTTGCCTGAATTCATATTGCCTCAATTCATAGCGAGCATTTATCAGTCCATCATGAGTATATCCATAGTGGAGTGGTAAATGCTCAAGGAATCACTCATATTGTTGACAAACAACATCATCACAGTCGCTATTTTCGTCACATGCACAACGCACTCGAAATTATTCTCCTCAAGTTGTTGCGAGTTCCAGAGAAAGCTGTGCAATTTCCTCTGCAGTATTGCAATAACAATCAGCCTTTTTTGGCATCGGTGAGAAGATGACGACAAAATTACAGTATAAATAAGTATAGATAAAGCGTAGAAGCACATAAAAACATGACGCATTCCAAAAAAACAATCTTTCCTCGCACCGAAATAATGACAACATGCGTTTTCGATAAGTGTGAAGTGTGTTATCAATTTCTCGAACAGAATGAAATGATTCCTATCGAAATAATCACGGTAAATTAAACGCTCAAAAAGTATCACACCGAATTAGTCGTCAATACTGCGGCGGCTATGAAGAGCAATTAAGAGAACGAGTCGGTCGAAGCAGGTCTGAAAGATATGATCTCATTGTTAGTGCGGCTAAAAAGTGGCCATCTTAAGCTGACAACCAATAAACTGGTGCGGTATTAAGAGAACCTGTCATTCCTGTGTGATATCAGTTACACGTGTTAGTCGACCATGCTTACTAGGATAATACGTCGGTATGGATTTCAGCAAGAAATACTTGGTGCGATTAAAGTTTAAGTTTTTAGTGAACATAGGTCGCTGACGGTATAGTGGAATGGTGCATAATTTCTCAAGTTTTGGAGGAGGATGCAAAAGGAAAATGATTATGACAAGTATTGAGAGAGTTTCATTGCATAGCTTCAAATGTCGCGGTTTATTCACCTCTGTTCTTGGATGAGACATAATGAGGTGCGTGGTCCTTCTTCATGAAACCTTCGAATGTAAGTTTTAGAGATTCGAAGGTAAAAGACAGTAAATTCAAAACCAAATAACCACAGTTGTTCCATCAAAAAGTTTCCGCACTGAAACAGACGAGCTACAGTAAGCTGGACTGTTCCATATACAAAAAACATTCATCGAAATAATTAGTCGATAATTTCGAATTCGGCGAAAATCGAGCTGATTATAAACAACGGCATTTCTATTTGTCGACTTAATCTAATTTTTAAAACTGTTCATAATGCAAACAACTTTCATGTTGTGTAACATCCTATGAGAATTCCTATGGGACTGTGAAATGCTACAGTAACGCGAATTCGGACTGCCTTGCGCACATTCAAAGTGAACAGTCTCAAAGGTGACAATATGGAAACAAAGATCCTAAACGTTCAAAAAATGCATCAAAACGACACATCAATCTGCAGTTGATGATATAACTTATACCAAGAGAAGATTTCTTATCCCACATGGAAAAGACAAAACATCGTTCATGGGAGTAACAATATTCTGTGAAAATACTCTTATAAACATCAATATCGAATTCACATAATCTATAAAATGAAACATTTAATAAATACAAATCTGATAATACATTTCTTTTTTGATCAGGAGAGTTTTCAATGCAACTGAAGCGATTCAAAAATTGGTGATGATCTGCTTTGATTTCAACAAAATTGCTGAAATCAGAATTGATGTGTTGAAATCACAGGCGGGTTCAGTAATGATTATAACAAATAATACCCTTGGTAACAGTGAATATGATGAGGTAGGCTTCTTAAAAAGAGACATAAGAGAATTTATAACGTATCTGTATCGTTTTGTCACTCAAGAAGGCTCATTTGTAAGCGATCTGAACTTAAGCTCGTGCAATATTCCATCATTCATCTACAGTTGAATGCACGCATTCCTATTCCCGTGGAATAATATTTTGAAAAAATGATTGGAAGCTTGAAATACTCTGTTTTAACAGCGTATCGAGAAAAGTTTCATGAGAATTACATTTCTGACGATTACAGTGAAGAAAATATTTCACATGTCGAATATATACAATAAGGTGCTCAATTTTCCAATCAATCAAAGAATGAAAATATTGGATGTGAAAAGAAAATTCTGCGGACTGATAACATTCTAGAATTTCTTCGGAACGCAACATTGCTTTAGTTGTAGAACGAACGGAAATGCGTAACGTTTGGTGTGTTAAAAAGAGGTTCTCGGTGACAGAAGTGTCAGACGAAGATTTTGGCATGATAATTTACAAATGATCCGTGATGAATATGATCAATTATAAAACGCACAAACTAACATCTACAAGCGAATGTTAAGGTAACACAACAACAACAACTCGATAGGATTAGGTTCAGGTGTATTATTGTTACTATCATAATAGAATATATATCCATCATCGCTAACACTGAAATCAGTTCATCCGTCCATCACTCCATCCATCGATTTGTCCACTCAATCTATTCGATGATAATAATCACTCATTTCCCTCTTCTCCCTTCAATCATTCATCCCTCTCAATTGTGATGTTTAACCCATTCAAATGACAATTGTTTTCATTGATTGTGTCAATTAACGCCAATAATTGTTGCCACGAAGTTCGCTTCAAACCAATCGTATTTAATCTCTGATGCACTCACAACAATTCAAACTGTCATCATAACAACCTACTAATTAGAGGAAGAATCAGAAACGGATATTCTCAAGTTGCCCTAGGGAATACACGCTTTCCTTGAGGTCACTCTGCATATCATTCATTAAGACAAAATAAATTTGAAACTTTTAACACACCATTACCACTGCAACACTACACAGTCACAGCCCGAACTCACATATCCATCCATACAACTGTTCAATTCACCACGTGATCAGTTGTTAGGAACAAAATTGCAGCTTCAAGGGAAGAGACACCATCACGAAACCACTAGGGAAGTTACAGAAATGCTCTTTCATTTTTGGGTAAGACTGCAATCGCGAATGTGTTTCATCAGAGCATTTCAACCGAATAAGAAAAAATCCCATTAACTGCTCAAAATATGGCGTCTGCACTAGTTGCGAACACCAAAGAAAAATTGTTTCATATGGAACAAACAAGGTTTTCGTTACCAAAATCATATTATCTCTCAACTGCTAACCTTCCACACTTACCAACCGAAAGGCATTCTGAATTCCCAATGCCGTGTACTAACGAAATGGAAAAGTCGCTGAGAAAATGACTGTTTTCTGGAGAAAGTGTGATAAACGTAAATTGCAAACGTTGAAAGCGAAAATTTCGGATTATCCTATCATTCAGAGATATTCTCAGTGCAATTATCACTCAAAACTCATAATTCTATTGATTGCTAATAAAAACGAATTAAGAGATTATTCATAACCGATTAGAATAGAACGGAAATGATGTGATGACGTCAACAATGGCGAAGCATCATCGATGATTGACATCAGTTCGCCTTTATCAACAGCAACTATTAGTTGCATTATAGATGCAGAGAAGTGTCGTTCAAAGAAATTCAGATGAAGATTTAATTAAGTAATATTAGTGCAACGATTCAGAGATAATATTCACATACATGCCTAATTCAATAACATTTGCATTCATCAATCACATCGCTTTCACTTCTCATCGGATTATGTATCAAATTACACTTTGACAGATTAGATACACCAGGATTTGTAATATGCGGAATTCGCTCATTCGTAGGACGTTGCTTCAAGCAGCTGATCACTGACAATAAAACATCACTGTCGATCTCAATATCGGTTGCGGTGGCGGATTACATCAGCTGGATTTCGCCCATTTTCTAAGAAACAGTTACTGCGTCTAATCAAAAGGAACATCATTCGCATCACCGTGCACGATTCGTGAAAATGACATAATTGAAACATATAAATGTTAACAGCAAATCCTGGATAGGCTCACGCAGGAATACGGCTGAGTAAGCAAATGATATAGGAGAAAAATGAGAACCCAAAAGGTCCATAAGTGAAAAGCGATGAAACTGAGTCGAGATTCGCATTAAAAATTCATCGACGATGACAACTAATGCAAACTGACGTGCCAGATATACACGATTAATAATGAGCTTATGATTTGCAATACCTCTTACAGCTTTATACTACTTCATATTCCTCTTTATTACTTTATATGGATCGTTTCTAGAGCTATACGATATATGCGGTGATGAATACATGCATGCCATCCGAGCATCTTACATTCGAAAAGGTTCACCGACAAAAATGTCCTCAAAAATTCGACTAAAAATCTTTCATAATATTCAGTATGCTTAAGTCGGATGGATGTACCTATAGTCCAATATTCGTCTACAAACATTCAAATCCTACTACTCGACAGTGCAGAGTTCAGTAAGAAAATTCATTTTGAGGAAGGTTTTGATGATAGCATGGTTAATTCAGCACCGAACGCGCAGTTGAAATTGTTTGAATGTTGTTAACTGAATATGCGAAACAATTTCCAATTGACTTAAGATGACACTGGAAGATGTCAGTAATATAGTCGCGTGACGCTCTACACTAATGTTGAGGAGCAATCACTAAATGAATATCACAACTCTTTTTGGTGAGCTAAATATGCTGAACGATGATGAGATTCAACAAATCAAATCATCAAATGAGTGAAAGCTGCCCTCAAGTAGTAATTATATCACCGCGCGCTCGCTTTCTGCAATGATTACGATTTTTTAACGCTTCATTTCATATGCTTGAGCATTTTCAGATGACAGCGATCATGTTGTTGGCACTGCGCTCGGTTCAACGAGAACATAACGGCTCGAAACATCAAAAATATCGGCGAGCATCAAATCATTCAGCACAATCATTAATTCCTCCTGTATTTTTTAAGTAAAAAAGTGCTGAGTCGAAAAAAAACTGAATTGAGAGAGATAACAGACAACGACCACACAAATCACATCTAAACATGAGAAGATTAGGTAATGAACACGCCAAAACTCGTCGATAATACTTCATACATAATAGTTGATGTCGCGTTCGAGCCTGAATTGCATATAAATTAGCCCATTTACGGAAGAGTGAATATTGAATTTATGACAAATTAGATCTATTTCCAACGTCGGCTGATTTCACATCGTTTTTGTTCGCAGCGCACAATAACGATGCTAATAGCGAAGTAGCAATTGTGCGTGCCACATCCAACTTAAATTGATGACAGATTGATTCAATCAAAATGATTCGATTGCTTTATCATCATTAATCATTCTTTAATCAAACAATTTATTCGAGATTGCTGCCCGAATCCATGCTATCGACGACACTTACTCTCTCGCTCCTTTTAATCGCTTTCCAATAAGTCTGCATTTAGTTCGTGTTTTCATTCGTGAGCGAATGAATGAATTCTATTCTTGACAGCATAAGAAAAGAAACTCACTAATGCCTATTTACGAATTTCAGCCGCAGAGCTCTTTCACTCGTTGTGCTCATCGTCAGTGGATTGATTAACCAAGAACGACGGCATAAACTAACTGAAGCAAAACCGGTTAAAATTTCCGAAAATATTCCGTGGCAATTATCTTTTCATTTCAACCGGATTTCTGGATTCATTACTCGCAGATGAAATGGCTTGCTGTAAGAGTAGTAGAAAATTAAATCAATTTTAGACAACGCTTTCCAAGTAGATTCAACAATGTCGTCATTCCCAGTTCAAAAACGATTTTGTTTATTCGTAAAGGATGAATACAGACGATGCATTTGAGACTGCGTTGATTTTTTATCATCTGTTTATCTGAATAATAGCAATCATCATGAGATATCGCAACCTTATTCAATACCTGATTGAATTATCTACCTACTTCATGAATAGCCTATTGTTATTCTATGTTGTACATAAATGATAGCCTCCTTCAATGTCCATCAATTGTTGAATCGGTTAGCTAATGGCGATCAATTAAAAGCGCTGTATTTCTTCATTAATCACTCGTTGAACAAATAATTCATCACGAACCATACCATACATCTATCATCATACACCTATTCCATATGAGACATTTTCAACAAAACGTCTTTTAGAAAACATTAGTTGTGGAAAGAACACTTCTTAACAGAATCACTCGCAAAACACGGAATCGATTACACCTGAATTGGTAAAACGTAAAAGCGTAAATACTCCAGAAATGCAACGTTAAACACCCAACGAAATTAGAATGGACACATTTAAATGATGTTTTAAAATCGTTAGTGAAACAATAATGCGGATGGATAATAAGTTGTAACAGACGGTTATTAGCAGTCAACCGCTGTTCGCTCACAAAAGCGCTCATTACAAACAAACATTCGTTTTTTCAAATACAACTGTTTCGGTTTGATTCGTTAAGAAAACATGAATGAGCAACAATGAGAGTACCACCACTAATGCCGAGTATGTAACGTTGTTTATCAGCTAAGACAACGTATTACGCTCACTAACAACATTTTTCAATTCTCCTTTCAACGAACTGAAACACTGCTAAAATATTATTTTCAGAAAAAGCTTCGATAACGAAGAAATGTGAAGAATCATTTTTCAGCCATTTATTCATAAAATGTTTTACGTTTCAGATTTAGTGATTCAGATTAGAAAGACTGATTAAGTGATATAGTGATTCATATTTAATCACTCACTGATTTAGAAAGCTCTGCATTCGGTAGTCTTAAATTATTCACTTGCGCAATGACGACAAAAATTACTTTAACGAAGAGGACATATATTTTTACATAGTTCACTAAGAAATAGAGCAACTGAAAAAACACAAAAAAATATTTCACGAACTCTCAACTCGTTTATAGCAAGCAACAATGAATCTGTTACATCCTTATCATCAACTAATTCCATATATCATGCTTACGGCTATCTCGAACATACATGAATATCCTCCTAATTATGTGCTTCTTCGGAATTCAAGTTGAAAAATAGAACTCCTAGCAATCGTTTCGTTACTTAATTGAAGTTAAAAATAGAACTTTCGTTACTTAATATAATTGCCTCCGCTAATACTCTCAGGTGACTATAATTACTGCCTTGAAAACTATTATAATCAGCACTGCAAACAATAAATCCGAAAGTTGCTGCTCGCCAATAAACATTCTCACATTTCCTTTTGTCGGTCGAGCTTTTAAAATAACTCACTCAAAAAAGCAACTTTCTGATCAGAGGTCTCTTCAGATCACACCTAATGCTTTCAAATATAAGCGCTCATCGGTGATTACGAAAATGTTCAAAGAAACGCTATGGGATCGATTACTGAAGCTATAAGACAACGTTTTCAATGAACGTTTTCATAAAACAAGTTGATTTCTGGTGTTGATAGTTTGATGAGAAAAGTCCATGCGGCGAAAGAGCAATTTAAATATTGGCACGAAGATTAAAGTCGAATTCAGTAGGTGTTGATCCCTGACATGCTACTTGAAGTTACGAACCAACACTGAGCTTATCATTCAACCGTGATCAGTTACACTTTGGATGCAATGTGATTACAGCATGTGCTAAACATCATGTGCTACGATAGCATTTTCCTACTGTTGATGAAGCACGCTCTGATTATAGCAGTTGATCATCGAAGTGATCAATCAGTAATATTAAATTCGTGCTAGATTCGGCAAAATGATGCTTCGAAGGCGATCACAATTATGAGACGGTGCATTTCAATCCGACTGAAAATCACTCCAACACAAGTATCACATGAAACAGTCCAAACACGCTGCATTCCCACTCCGAGGTCCATTTGATGCGTTCATTTGACGGAAGATATCTGCTTGTTACGAATATTCAGGAAAGTATAAATTCCCCTATTTTTGCAGCTTATCCAAGCGAATTCACGATCATTAATTTGATTGGATATCTACAAAGTTAAACATTTAGCAAGAGTCAGCGATAAGGCATGAATTCTAATGCATGATGCAACAATATCTTTTATTTTTGTCCAGCAACTCATTGTGCGATAAAAATTCGTTGAGAGGTTAACCGGAAGACGAAAGTGTGCAAATTGTGATAAGATGCAGATGAAGTGCCACTAAATCATCGCTGCAAGGAGAAGTGTGCTATGTGAGAACTTTCGCTGAGGGAAAGCAGGTGAGTAGAGCTGCAAACATAAATACCCGTAAGATATTGACCTGTTAATGTCAATCATCTAATTACAACTCGGCTACATATCCAGTGAATGACACTTGATATTATTCAATAACATATGTTTTATGTGGTATTCTATGTCTGTTTGCTTGGAAGTATCCACAACATACCACTTGATGTTACAGATTTTATCATAATGCAAATAAAATTTATCATCAACATGAAAACGTTACTTGCACACAACAAGTAAACATAGATATCAATTGCAAAACGTCACTTTTTTTGCAATTAATATTCATGAGGAATAACTATAAGACTATGCACGGATGCCACTATTTCTGTCGTATGTTTAGTGATATGTTCCGTAACTTCTGACTACGCATAACTTTCCAAGCATTTAAACGGCAAAAAAATTTGGCTATTTGGTGATCATACCTGTGCATGCAGCTGCTACTGGTGACGACCAAAACGAGAGCAAATTCAGCCGAATCGGTATTCTGACACAGCCGCGTAACAACGATGCTATGAAACGACCGCGCAAAACTTTTCGAAACAATTAGTGTGATTTGGCTGGAGATCGCCGCAATGAAGCAAAACATCCGCCTAACGTACAACAAAAATGTTACACCTCAATGTTTTTATTCTCAGGTGCACACGTTGAAGGATTATGCTGCTGATGAATCTTCCAATCAGTAGCAATTCGTTTAATGGAACGCCAAAGGAATTTTCGCTATAATAGTCGCTAAAACAAATGCAAACGAAATCATACACGAAACAAGGATATGAATCAAATTTGGATGCGAGTCAATCGCTCTTCTGTGAAGTGAACTAACTGACCAATATAATTCGACTAATTAACTGATTGCTTCCATTTCCTTCTAACCAATTTCTGTCAAGTGCATAATTGTTTAATTGCTGCAAATTAATATAGCAGATGTAATTGGGATAATCAGTAACATCATCAATTAAGGACGCAGTCATTTGCATTAAGAAAGATGAAACGAGACTGAAAGTAAAGTGCGAATGATTGGATAATATGCGAAGTGAGTTGAGCGTAGAACAATAAATAACATACGGTGTGCGGATAGAAAGAATTTGTTATTGAATGACAGCTGTAACGCAATCAACACATGTCGTGTCGATGCAATGAAGAATCTTTCAACGTTCTCATATCATATCTCTTCAACTGATTATTCTACAGTAATCACACCTCCACTCACTCACTTCTCATCAGAGCATACAGCCAAGAAATGCGTGCACTTCAAAAAAATGCCACTAGCAAAATGCGTTATACCTGACTTAACGATACTGTCGATCATATTCACCACACCCAATTGCTTACAAGTTGAATTATCTGAAATATCGATGTAAGATCAGCAGAAGAGTTCCCTTAAAATTTCATCTGACATAGAGCGATAACGGACGTGAACGCATGAATTTAACGAAGATACGTCAGATGAGTATGCATCTGAAGAGATAAATAAAGCCTGAGATAAGCACTCCTCAATAAGCCATCTTGAATTGTTTGCTTCAGTTAGTCAAACACAATCATTTTTTCACAAGGTTCCGCTTGAGTTACTATTAGTGTGCGTTACTGTTCCTAGTTCACATCAGTGATATCAACATACTTTGAAATTTGAGTCTAAAGTATTCAAGTGAAGATGATAAGGAACTGCACAGATCCTCGCGAGATCATTTCAAAACCTAAAGATGCGGTTGTTCAGCATATGGTGACTGTTCGAGTAAGATCCGTACTAAGGAATGCTTTTGTATGAGTCCGGAATCGGCCATCTACTAACGTCAAACCATTCTCACGAACTCATTATTCCACAAAAATGTTTGAAACATATATGGCTCTAAAATGTTATGAAGTCTACATTAGCGACTCATTTAATTGGTGTCAAACCTGAACAGATGGAATTGTCAATGAATTATCAACAACGATCACTAATAAATCACTGTCACATACGTTTTCGATACGAATCGCAATCACTTTTCCAAAACTGCTCTGTCGACGAACGGATACGATAGGGAAATTCTATAGATTGAGGTGATCTTAACCTAGTATTTCTGAACCAGATAACTCAACGATCGTTGACTAAGATATATGCAAAGTCAAAACTCTTTAACTAAGAAAGTAACGAGAAGAGTGGTGAACAAACCTGTCCGACAAATTAAAAGTTCATGAATTGCAGGGCAATGAATTTTTGGCGGAATATGTTTGCAGCGCAGAAGAATGGCGATTGAAAAAAAGAAGGTGAATGAAACATGAAGTTTATCAGTAACAATCGCAAGTTATAAACGAAACGCGTCAATCATTCGATAACGATTGCATCAACTAAACCACAGTCATCATAATTAACAACAACGATAAGACAGCTGAATGACAACGATATATTTTTTCAACAGTGATCACTTGATTAGGATGTCTGTTGTTCAGTGGGTATCATATCATATCAGTTGTCTTAACTCACTTAACAACTTCAACATTCCAACGCTCACAAATCAATCTCAGCCAAGTACACGTCTCGAACCACTGCAAAAACTAACAAAGAACTTGATAATTATGACAGGTATTACAGCTCATCTCATCTCATTCACATCGTTTGAATTAAATGTTGTCTGTCTTAACGGACTAACTCAAGTGAGAAGAACGCTTCGTGAACATCGAATGCAAGGACCAGACCACTTCAACAAACCAACAATGCATTAGAATGAAAAGATTGTTTGATTGATTTTTGTCCATCCAAAATGTCTCAGTTTCACCATATTAAATTCGTTACACGGATCCCAAAATTACGCTATAAAATTACGCCCCAACAGCAGCTGCCATGAATAGACGTCATTTTCTCAAACTTAGTCTCTCTTACCATTTACTGATGTAAATACTCAAATTTGATACGAAGCGACAATAAACGTTAAGATTACGAAGTTCATTCAGTTGTTCAACCGTAACCGATGAAAAGCGAGCCTGAGATGAGAGATCGCTTAGTAGAGGCATTGGAAAGGTATTTTGAAATTTAGCGATTAGAATGTGACGAAATTTCGAATAATCGATTGCTACTGAGTGCAGATATCGGTAGAACACTCAAGTTCTCAGACGCAGCGCGAAGAAAAATCAATCAGGCATTGATGATATTATAAGATCTTTCATATATGACCAGCAAAGAGTTCCCAAAGAGGAGCATCTCTGTGGAATAATTTTAGGCGTAAGAAATGTTAACTGAGGAGTAGATGAAAAAACTGATGAATTAGTGACGGAGTTGGTATAACCGCTTATAAGTAACACATTTTGAACCGATGTGACTAGATCGTTGCGATAGCATTGCACTGTTGAAGAAATATACAAGGCTTGATCATTACTAAACTACAACCTCATGAGCGTATAACCTGAATCCAGCCAGTGCGATCCAACATAGAAAAACTCGCATTTGTGGTTACATTACACTCATCAGAAACGAATGAAAGTGTTCTCAATCAGCATCTCAATCAATCATCGCTAACAAGTTGACGTTATGGAAGTTATACGAGATACATACCAAAATGCTGAACAATCAAGCAAAACAATCGGTTTGCATCAAATATCTGCTGAAAAGAATCATTTGTGAATGAATCAAGTAGTATTGTAATGAGATGTATGAAAAGGATGAATGGTAGCATGAATTGATTGTTACTGGTAAGGATGAACAGTCTGATAAGTAGTTATGTTGAGGTGCATATGCTGTCACTCGGTGGATCCGCCTTAAAAATGCATGCATTATTGTCTTTGTTTAGGGGAATCAACACCAAAACACGCCATCATGAATTTAATTGATGATGCGGGTCGTTTTAATTGTCATTATTGCATATTGTGACGGGTGAACGAGGACTAGTGCTGGGCCTTTGAAATATGCTGTTGTTTGTGTGGCTTGCGCTTATAGGCTGTAATGAGAAGAGGAGGAAGATTATAGAGATGCAGATTTAAAGATGTTGGATGGACAGAGACATTGGCGATTGACTGCTGAATAATGACATATTGATAGCATAGATAATTATTTGAAATGAATTAATCAAATATAGAAATTGTTATTTTGATATATAAGAAAACAATGTTCTAATGACACTTCTCCATGCACAACAAATGAAATATTATTCAATCCATTAGCATACCGCTTCACAAATGCAATCAATTCATCATTCAACGTTCCAATTCGGAATCGTTTATGCACTATACTGTATCCAATAATTATGCATTTTATTACTACGTGACCACCCTGAAGGTGTTATTATAAGAAATAAAATCAAATACTTTGAGTGGCATCCATCGCTTCCTTCGCAATTCACTTCTCAAAAATGAATTCTCAGGTTTCCTTTAGCAATACGGTGTTATTGAGCGAGCGAATTCCATTTGTACGTGATTCGATGCGAACAACTGGCGCACGAGATTGAATTTCGATTAGTGAGCATCACTCGGAAACTTGCCGTACACAAACTGCCGTGTGAAAACTTCTCGGCGTTGAGCATTCTTGTTATACGGTAGCGTTGCTATCGAACGCGAGAAATGTCTATCAGCGATATTACGAAGTTGTTGTTGCTCTGCGCTAGAAGCAGTTCGTTATTTTGGAGTGTTGACCATTGTGCATTGTCTGCAATGAAATCATGTTCGAATGAAATTCTTGATTCATGCAAAGAATGCGAATACAATTTGTCAGCATATGTTCACACGTTTAGTAGTGATATTATCACGCAACCATTCAACTTCAATAACTTCAGAGTTCGTTCAATTTTGGAAGAGATGAACGGAGTTCGTACATGATGTTTTCAAGAGAATATAATCACTTCGCCCAATCCTGTCAATCCTTGATCGATGTTGTATGAATTCACGTCATCCATTTCTTCATTTCAGTGAATCCATCTGGAAGTGCTCAAGGTTCGGAAGCATACATCGATCTGTAACGACATTATTAACCTACCGCTACGTCAAATCAAAATCACCTAATACTTCATAAGGACAGCCATGAAAGCTCACTGCTTAGAATTAGACGTTAACGCATTTTTGTGCTAATGAGATGCATTGAGAAGGTTGAAAATTCGGAATTTGATGTCAATGAAACGGATTGAATAATGAATTATAATTACGATTGCAATTAGATGATGAATTGCTTTGAAGGGATCACATATCAAAAGCGTAATATAGTATCATAATAAATTATACCAATATACATGCACATATTGTTATATTATTATATTATAATAGCTCGGTGTTGCGCTTTAGTCAAATTACAGTGATTAAGTGAAGCAATACACGCAAACAATCGCTACGGAAACCTGGTTCGTTTGGCGGCAGGTGCCCTACCAAGTGTGCACACAGCATGCTGTGTGTAAATTGATGCCCCTCAGAGATCGTTACTCGCATTCAACGGACAATATCTATATTGATAATTATTCAATGCTAGTAACAATGGCCCTGTCGGTGTGCTCCTTAAGCATGTTCAATCACCACTTCACTCGTTACTAATTTCATGTTCTGGCGTTAATTAGCTGCTCTCTGGCCTTGATCAGCGTTTTGATTATGCATCACCATCAAATTAATTGATCCGAAATTGAGTTGTTACCACCTGGGGATTTCTACGGCAGTTCTTAGTTTGACGAAACATGAAAAATGTGTATCTACTTATCAGAAGCTTATCAGAATGTTGGCCTGAGCATTCTCTACATGATCAACATCGTGTCCATACTGGAACGAAAAAACTGAGAGCAGCAGATAATTATATCAAGTGGTAACCCTGCATGACAATCATTTGCTAATCATTCGAAACAAACTTGTCGACAATACTAAATTGGAAAGTTTCTATTTCTTCAAGCTCAATCGAAACGATTGGCTGAGCGAATTGAAGGTCGGAACAAAGACTCATAGGCCATAATCGTTACAAATGGAAACGTTTTTATCGTAAGTATTTGAAGTTCAAGAATTGATGGCATTTGAAAAGCATATAAACGATAATGCACTGAAAATCACAAATCTGCTTAGGAAAATTAAGACTCAGCAAAGGACAGCTTACTTAAATTCGTTCAGATTGGATTTCTTGAACGACAAACAAATTGATATTCGTCTATTAAAAGCCGATTAAATCGAATTGATGCCACTGAAGCAAAATGGTGAATGAAATTGGCAAATTCATTGATTGAAGCTTAACGGTTCCGTTACACAAATGAAGTGAACCAGTGTGCGTTTGTTTCTTGCACTGAACTGAATGAACGACAGCGATTAGCAATTTTGTAGCAATTGTTTAGCATGAATTGTCTTCCAAGGTAGACAACTTCTGTATAAAATTACAGTGATAGATACAGCGTTGCCTTCCTTTAAATAAACTGTCACGTCTCATGCTCGGTTTAAACGAATTGCTTTTGACATACAGCTCAGAATTAGAACTGAAATCAGAAACTGCGAATGATGCGGCTTTTCATAGTTTTATGCGATTTTTGCTAATTTATTCTGCTGAAATTTCTATTCATCAAAATCTAATTGTAATTCTCGAATAAGTTACAAAATGGAAACGTGTGGTGGCTCAAAAGTCCAAAAATGCAACCATGACGATGACTATGGACTTCGAGCATTTATCAAATGTTTCGAAGACGGCCAGATAGAGAAAATACAGACATAGTATTTGGCCATTTTTGCAGGCTTCACCCTATTTGCTATTGCAGCAAATCAGCGTAGATGAGCAACAAAAAGAAAATGAACTTCGCTTCCTATTCGCTTGCTCTCTTTCAGCTTTGAAGAACATGCATGCACACGATTGTCCACATCGAGGGGATCATCCACCAGTAACGCACTTACTGTGTACATTGCTTAGCGGTCACCATGGCGCCCCAATGAACTCTTCGCGCAAATGCCGTATTTTGAATGATGGTCAGTGCAGGGAACGGTGTTATTTGATCATGCTTACAATGTTTTTCTGAACTTCAATTATCATGTTCAACTTGGCTATTTTTACATCATTGACTGCAGCCGAATGCACGGAACATCAAAACCGATTCGCTGATGATTTTTTCTGGAACTCTATTTGGATAGTGTGGAACTTGATTGAAAAGAGAACTTAGGAGGAATGATGTTCACAATAAGCAAGAAATGAAATACAGAAAAGCAGACTTCAGCATGAAGATGTGTTTTAAGAAGGGAACTGAATCTCAAAATGTAATTATTATTTGTTTGAAGATCTGTCTATGTTGGTTCGTAGCTGTCAGTTTCTCATGATTCCATTTAAACACTTAATGCATTCATTCTGCTCATTCGATTCCACAATATTGCGCTCATCGATGCGTCCGTCATATTATTGTTTGATTGGCAACACTAATAAAATGAAGACAACTTTATCGTTTTTTTTTTGTGATCAGTTATTGTGAGATGCTACTGTTGTATGAGAGGTCAGTGAGAAGTTTGAGTGACAATCAATCACAAGTTTTAACTAACTTTTCGTTTGTGAGTAAAAATTTCTTTGCTGAATACATACATATCAATATATCGGTATTTTATGAAGGAAATGGCTTCGATCATTATCAGATCAATTTTCACTTTCCACAAATAAAAAGCAATCGACTGCGACCAAGTAAATTCGTTATAATTTCAGCAATACGGAACTAAAGCTCGCCTTTTACACTTGTTTCTAATCACCTTTCACCAGGTTTCTTGCACATCAATAATCTGAGCATGATGGTAGGTCAAGAAACATTTATGTGTTTGATGAATTGACAACGGCAACGGTTATTTTTCACCGTTTCATTGTCTATATTATGATATTTAGATCATTTTTAGCGGATTAAGTGATCGATGTAGCAGCACAGTTCTTAGTGAGTATTGTTTAAAAGGTTGATGAATTGTTTCAAACAATTTACATAGATGCGTGCGTATATGTATGTATATAAGCATGGATGATGACTATTGCTAAGCAAATAACGCAGCTGCTTGATGTGGGCGCCAATGTGGCGCCTTGGAATGGAACCCGTCTCAGACAAATATCAATTTGGAGGGGATGGATTCAAGTGAACGTACCATTCGATTACATGGCGCCTTATGCATCAAGAAGCCGATCATCATTGGCTATTATGAACGTAGATCAAAGCATTGAGGGCGTTTGAAAGCGCATCAGGAAACAGAACGACTAATTCGAAAATAATCACGAAATGATCAAGCCTGTCGAAATAGCAATTCAAAGCCTATAGCTTTTCGTGAAGATGCCTTGGAGTTTATCACGGTTGATCAAGTGAGGCGTGAAGCAGGAACGGTTTTCCACTAGAACATGATTCTCGCTGTGAGAAAATATCTCTTATATCGCATGAATAAAAACAAAAAGCCAGTAATATGGCTAATACTTTACTTATTCTGCAATTACGAAGAATACGCTTGAGGAAGAGCTTGTGAATAAGGTCAACCGGTTGAACTTGCTGAAATAATTTCGATATACGTCTAAAAATTAGAAGAGAAAAGAGCGTTGATCCTCGAATAAAGTTCAAACGAAAGTGAGAAAGCAGTACACACACAAGAGAAATATCGCCTTCCTATGACTGACTGAGTTGATCAAAACAAAAAGTAAATCGGAATAAAACCGTGATGATCAGTTTCGTGATCAGTCGCAAGTTTTTTCTAACAGTTTCATTATGCCCATCATCCAGTATATGAGCAATAATCACCGTATGACGCCTTGATATAAACTCACTTCTCCTCACTAAACGAACTTCCGAAGAGTTCGTGAAATTGTTGCTGTGTTCTCTATGTGAGATATTCATCGAACGAAACTATTATTGAGTGGTTCATCAGTTGAGAGATCGGATGACCTCAACAGACGATATTGGCTTCGTGAAGATGGAAACTAATACGGAAAATTGTTACGGTGATTGGTGCTGTATAAACAACAGCTGATTGACAAGAGTAATGCCGTTAATCCATGTAATACAAAACTTTTGCCGATAAACCAAGTTTCATTACGCCCATCATCCAGTATAAACTCAACTCATTACTACTATAATACTATAGCTATTAAATTATGACTAAACAGATAATACTTCTTTGTCGGCAGAAACGCTAACCACTAACGATTCAAATTCACTTGATGATTTGATCAAACGATTTGTGATTACGACTGATCAGTGTGTTGAAGGATCCAGGTTTACTAGCAGATCTGAATGCACAGATATTCAGCATCTCACCGATACCCTTCATATACTTCTTAAATTCCTCATATGCTAATTTGAGCATATCGAAAACCAACTTTACGTTCACATTTTGTCTTACTATTAGTGATAATCTTTTCCGAGCAATTTCCTTGCAAACACACCTCCTAAATATTACGTAATTATCGGATCTTCATTTGTTACGTAACACATTTGAGTGTTCGTGCCGCAAAAGAGTGTTGCGGCATGCTAAGAATTATATTGTTTCATTTAATAGGTGTGAAGAGTCATCTGCGGAGGGAATGCTCTCAGGTGTAGGAAGTTGTAAATTGCATCATTTATCGTTAATTATATATCTATTTAATGAAAAGTGTCAAAACATCATGAGCAAACTTTGAATCGTTGAATTTAGTTGTTTGTTTTTTCTCAGGGGGTGAAACTCATTTGATCATATCGTTAAACAATCACGAGGAGATCTGAATGATACATTGAATTAACGTTTAAAAACTCATTGGCTTTGGAATGATACCGTAGCTCGTGTCAGATTGATTGGCAATTGCACGTTTCAGTAAAAGAAAATGTTTTGAAAACAAAGTAGTATTCGAATGAGAAAGCATTCCTGAGTGTTCGAAATCACATTCGCAAGTTTTTTCTAACAGTCGGCATTAGCTTTCTAGCTGAATTTAGCTTCAACAATATGCAGACTGTTCAGCTCACTATAGATTATGAGATACTTTTATTTCCATTATTTTCGGCTAATTTTATCAAAATAGATCGAAAAAATTATGATTATAAAATAAGCAGATAATTAGTTTATTGGATGTTTGCATCGAGTAAACCTAAAAATGCAGTGCTATTAATTCATAACAGAGCCAAATCCGCAATAATATTAATCCTAAATAATGACTAATTATGTGAGTGGTATGCGTTGTAGCAGAAAAAATGTAACCGAATGAACCGGAAGTTGTTTGTGGTGAATTGCGAATAGCATGTTTGCTGTTTGGATTTAACAGATCGTGACATCAAACCAATTCTTCACTTGACACACAGTCGGAGACATCAACGCCTACCTTGTGATTTCTATTTTCTTCACAAACAATCATTCTAATTCTTTTCAGTGTCTTTTCAATCCTTTCTGGGGGTCTTATAAACACTCACAAAACACCTTAAGGGTCGAACATCTTGAATTTTGCCTTTTCAAGCAATTTAATCTGTTCAGCATAATTACCAGGCTCAAAATGAAGTCCGCAAGAGACCATGTTTTTCAACCGTTGAATAGCGTCCAGTTGAAGCATACGTTCTTTAAGCTAAACCTGCAATGGATTAGAACATCAAATGTTAATGATGAGCAAATAAAATGAAGCCTGAAGAATGAAATTTCATTAATAATCTTTTTTCCTCATTATTTGGAATATGAGCTAGTTCTGATCGCATTCAATCAATTTGTGCGATGTATCAAGCTCCCTCATTCCCTCTGACTTGGATTGCTACGAATACGATGAGAACGTGAAATTCTTGTTTCGCAAAAACGAATGAAAACATATCGTTTGAAAGCTCAAAAAATCAGTGCAGCAAGCAGAATTAGATGATGAATTGCTTTCCTACACTTAATTTCGACTAGAATAAGATGTCGGCATCATAAAATATCGATGCATATTAACGATGATTTATATGAATGGGGCAGTGTCTAACATTAAGTCGATAATGATCGTCCAATTAAGTGCGCTGATGATCATTTAATCTAGTCGTTATTGTAACATAAACGAATCAATAATAAATGCATATCCATTATTTCATTACTCCCAACTAAACACCAACCCGAACATACAATCACAAATTGTTCATTCAATCAAATCGTTTCGGCATTTAACTTTTCACTGATTATGTCAATTATGCACACGCACACATAGAGTGCGTATTAATGCTGAGGGATGACCTTTACGAAAGTTTTATTTGAACAAACCGACAACTGATGAAGGCAGCAATAATTTTCAGATTACCGTAATCACCTGAATTGACGACTGATTTAATAATCGTCCAAATTCCAAAACGATTACCTTCTCATGATGATCGCTGCCGCCAAACACAAACTCCAATTATGAAGATTAATGAATCTATCATCCGATCATAATTTCAACAATTAATCACCGAGTAGAAATTTGGAGCAATTATTTGCGTTGTTGCAGCCAAACATTTATTGAAATCTGCTCATGAAAATGCATTGTTGCTTGCTTCAGGGACTTTGCGAACGTTTGATTAGTGCGAACAGGAAATCATTTCAGTTAAAGCAGACGTTTCTGGAGTGTCTTTGATCTAGCATTAAGCCTCCAGTTAAAATCAGCACAAACCCCATTGAAAATGCAAATGTTTCATCGCATTCTGTTCATTTCTTCATCAGAAATCTTTCAATGAAAGTGCTGAAGAGCACAGAAATTTCAGTTTAAAATTTTATACGTTCTTGAAATGGTCTGTTCTTTTGTGCTGTCAATTGGTTAACTAATTTAATTTATTGAGTTATGTTCACTGTATGGTCCGCATATGTCGACATATACCGACCTGCAGTTCCTTTATGACACGTCGCTTGATGGATGGAACGGTGACTGTGAAAAAATTTCATTGAACTGAACGTTTCGAATCCTAGATGAAGTCTGTCTGTTCAGAGCACTCGACGGAGAGAAATATGGTTGCAGCTCCCGTTCAATAAACTCGCAACTCACGTGAGAAGCAGATTACAAAAAAAAAAACTGCATTTAGGGAGATGTAATAAAGGAAAACTCTATTCAAGGAAACAAGTTCACAAACATGAATTGAAAATTTCAGCCGTATAATTGGAGGATAGTACTCTCCTCTTTACTAGCTATCGTAATCGCCCAGAGATTCGTTGAAGCGTCTCAACCGCACGGTTAGTTCCCACTGTCACATCAGTTATGATGCTGCTCGTTTATGCTTCATACCAATCGTTCATACACTCATCGACGAAAACACGAAATGTGAAGTCAAAATGTTGTATTTTTTCAAAATGTTATATTCTTTCACCATATTTCAAAGGTGAAAGTTATCGAAATCATAATTTCATTTATGGTTCTACAGACTTGTCAAATTTCAATTTACTGACTAGAGCTGCTGAAAAACCTTCAATGAGGAATCCAATTCTTACTTCTACGAAACTAACTGACCAAAGAGATTGCTCACAACGAAGTTACAACGACTAAAACGCCGTGCTCATCAGCTCAGATTATAGAACGACAGTCCGCTCCGTCGTCGAACAATCAGAAAGACGCTTTTTACATCAATAACAGCACTTCTCGAAGACACGTCAGCACCACATCTCCGTTCAGTGACGAACCAGCACATCATTTAGCATCACTTGCAAACGATGTAAAAAGAGCTAAATTAAATCGTCTGCTATCAGCAATTAAAACCAAAACTCCGACGCGTACCTTGGCTAATAAGAAAGCGCTCAAATCCAGAATGTCAGATGAATCATCTGGATTCTACACTGATCAATTGACGGATATTCGACATGGAGAGCACTCAAAAACCTCATCTGGAGGGCAGTCAGGTAGCAAAGTTGCAAAAACCTTATTCAAGTATTGCTCCCTTGTATTATCAGGACATCCGGTAATATAGCAATCACGACAGCTTGCTGCACTCGATGATTCACTAAATCATTCAATTTTCAAATTTTTGTCGATTGAGGCTGCCAGAATTTAATGAAAGCTATCAGTGACAATCAGACTGAATTATCGCGATGGATTATATTTGAGCTCAGCCTTATGTGGAGATTTATACTTGGAACTCAGTTATTCGTTTACTTGATACGTCGAACCGCTATAACAGAACTATCTAATTGTCTAATAGATACCTTAGCTCCGTTACGGCTTCCGCTTAAGTATAAACCCAAATGTAATCCGCTGCAATATTTTACTGTGATCGCCAAATCCTTAATTTCACGAGTTTCGCAAAATAGTAGATCAGCGGTTCCCGTGACCGCAATCGCAACTCGTTTCAAAACTTAAGTTCTTCAGCAATCACAAATTCTTGTTGCATATGGACCGAAACCGTTGCTCAAAAAAAAATGTGGAAACTAAACTGTGTTTAATTGCTGCATTTTAGTTGCTGTTAATCCTTCTGCCAAACCTTTACAGTTACAAGTTTACAGAAAAACACCTAACTCAAAGTTTGAAAACAAAGCACCCGAAAAAACCAAATGAAACCGAATGCAAAGTTTCCCTACAGATAAAACAACCAACTCGCCAGTACGGCCTGAAAAATCAAAAGTTGCCACAATTACGCGAAGAATTGTTCGAGAAACGATCACTAAAAGTTCAAGCATCAACAAAGCATCTGAACACCAAACAACGGTAGTTAATATGTTGAATGGTATGTACAAAGATATCATTTTGGATATGCTCTCTAGAAACCTTTCGTAACCTTGCGCCGATTCAGCCTCAGACAGAGTTGGTCAAGCACAGCATGTTCGTTCGGCTGCGAAGAATGGATTCTTATTGCGGTTGACAAAACCTCAGCACGGGGAACCATGGAACTGTGGAAATTCAAAGTACCTTACATGTGAAGAGTAGAGCATATCCATCTTAATCACAGATGCAAATCATTGCAGGAACGAAAAGCGCATTAATCGTGAAGAATAACCTTTTACTGCCAAGTACAGAAAACAATCAACAAAGTGCTATAAGGTTATGACGCTTGATCGTTAATAACACGAATGATGAATTTTGCTAAGGTCCTTGATCATTTTGAACCATTCCTCGTGCAGCTACCAACCAAGCAATAACAAACGTATAAGACGGCCAAAACTCAAGACTTTAATAACTGATAGTTAAAAAAGATATTGGAAGTTTCATTATTTTGCGTCGCCCGGAACCATTACTTCGAAAATGAACATTCGTTCAACTTTTCAGGAAGATGTGGGCTAGAATCTTGCTCTTAATAGTCTGTCTTATGTGGATGACATGGATTTTCGCACTGCTGGTTATGTTAACAAGGATCATTTAAAATGCCTTATGAACAGCAATATTAAAAAAACAATTTGTAGTGGTAAATGGTTATGATGCATATGATTTTTGCTGAATTGTTCGTGTGAATCATAAAATAAAGATTGCTTCCGAAATACCCTGTGCAAGAGCACTGAGACTTTTTTGTGGGGATGAATAACGACACTAATTTCAACTTTAATATCGTTCTCTTCACATTCGAATATGATATGATCTAATGAAGATTTCAATCATTTCAAATCAGCAATATAAAGGCATTGCTTCTTCCTTCATTCCGTCGCGTCGATTCTTTGCCGTCGATTTTTTCCCCACCACGACGACTTTGACAGTATCGGATACACGTGAGCATTACCATTATTATCCACGTAATCCACATTAAAAATGTCAATATCAGCAATCTTATGACTTCCCGAAACTTTTCCCGGAACTCACTCTCACTGATCATTTTTCGATATCTGCAAAAGCGTTTCTTTGTTGAACTGTATAAGAACACTACTTGTAGGTCAGATGGGCACGTTTTCATAAGACTTTTTCATGCATACTATACTGCAATCTCAAAGTAACTCATTTTGAATAGATGATGCGAGCTGATTTGCAACAGAACAATTCCAATTTAAAACTCACAATTCTCGTAGCCAAGGCAACACTACTGGCGCGCTCTGAAAACATTACCTATACTATTGTGGAATGGCTCGAATAAGTGACTTGAGTTACAAATACACATCATTCGACCTTGCCTAGGAATTCTAATGTAAACGGATGCAACAAACTGGCGATATTAAAAATTTGGTTCAGGAAAAGCAAAAGCTCAATACGCCTAACTCATTTGAGGCTAACATTATTAAAAAGTCAACAGAAATGTGGAATCATATCGTACCTTGTTTTCCATGGAATTATTACCAGATTTAGCAGCAGTTTCTGAAGATTGTTGACTGAGGTATGATTTTCAATTACGAAATCACAACAGTGTATGAAGAAACCACCGAAAGGATGTTGAGCTCGTTTGGTGCGCCGCATTAATTGAAAATTCCAGCGAACTACGTAACTTTCACTGACGGTGAAAATTTCAGCGGAGGGCATAGATTGTATGAAAAATGTCACGCGAGAATAAATCATATTCAATTGATATTAAAACTATTCAGAAAACAGAAACAGTATGAAGAAATGATAGTTGACCTTCAGAGATCTTTGAAATTGAGTTATCATTGGAATTTATTTGCACTGTCTGATTCGCAGAAAAGTGTGCAGTTTCGTATGTATTGATGCTCGTTGATCTTTTTGCTGAAATTTCTTCCGTGTTCGTGGTAACGTTTAGACCCGATTAATCGAAGAGGTAGTTCAAATCAGATGGTATTGGAGAATAGTGGAAACATTTAGTCAGTTTAAAATCTCCACAGAACTGTTAGCGTGAAGATAATACACATAAGCACCGAGCTTAAACCAGTAGTAAAACGCGAGGTTGAGCTGTGACCGCAACGAGTGTGATACTAAATTTAAGCGTGACTGATAGCAAACGCGTGATTTTCTTGAAGAAACAGCAGCTGACTTTTGATGTCAGTCGCTACGAATTTTGTTGTCGTGGATGTTGATAACAAATATCCCGTTGATATTGTCTCCTTTCCAAAAATGAATTGCTTAGTCAAAGAAAACATGCATGAAGCATTCACCCTTTCAACTGATGTTTTCTTATTGCTTGTCTTATTAATGACTGAAAATCTAGTATCTATACACAAAACAACACATTTCGAACAGCATTAGTTATGATGTTTCTAGTTCACACTTTTAGCAAAATCCCTTCAGTTGTTCCGTTCTATTCCTTGAGTCTTTTTTCTGAAACTGTTCTGTTCTATTCCTCGGTTCAAGACACGAAGAACAGAAATAAAACAGTCCGGCTGTAGTAGAAACATCACTACTCTAGATGATCATAGGTCGTTTTCAGATGACATGGGACTCAGTCCATTTGACGTTGTGATTTTTATTTGTATCTGACTTGAAGCTTATGGTCTCAAGATTCTAAAAATGATATATCATGCCGCTTTCAGACATATCAGCTGAAGAACGCTCCTCCTAACAATAAGAATGATCCCATTCATGTCGCATAGACAGATTATCTTTTCGAATTTTTTCAATTTTCCAGACTAACAATCCGCAACTCTTCGAGATTAATCCTAAAAGTGCTGAATTTTTAATTGGCAGAAGTTGGCTGAAGTTTGATGGCTATGTAAATATTACTATGATTTGGTCATTTCAAACGATTATTATACCTGGTAAGCGAGCTCCAGAAATTACAATGGTAGAAATAATAAATAATCGTAATAATGTGAAAAGTCCACTGAGCCTTTGCAACATCGTTGCGTTTCGCCAGTTTTCTCGCCCTATAAATTTGTGGATGTAAACAATTTTCTATAGTCTCATTCTTAAACCATATCTGACACAATTCATTAATGTAATACCGACAACGACTGGAAATTTCGAGCGACTGATTTGTTCTTTATTTTTAATATTGAAGTGATATTTAGCTGCAACTGTTTGGGAGAAATTATTCAGTGAAATCCGGATGAATATCTCTAGTCATCAGCACATTTCCTGTGATAATTCAGGTTATGACATATCAAATATCATAGTCCTATCGCTTGAGCTCAATGATCCAAGTGGCTGCAAGCAATACTTCCCACTGTGTGAAGACCGGCAAACTTTCGAAATAAATGCATGGGTGCTGCTTGTTCACTGTAGCAGATGTGCCGCGCAATTGCGCTACTAGCAAAGCTGCTTTTTTTCGGTAAGACGGCAGCTCGTTACAACTTTTATCTAACGGAAATCAATAGTGAAAAAATCATCAGCTAAAAGAAATCTCAAACGTAATATGCGCTATTTTCTTCCGTTAACGTTTTGGCAAGCTATTTTTTTCGATTTTCCGTTATGTCGCTACTTTTGGTTTGCAAGAGAATGCTTGTTTTTTCCAAAATCGACATATTTGCACTGGTAAGTGCTAAATTAGAGTTTAGCTATTCCTACTCATGCTAACGGGTCCATATTGAATAGTCACAGTTACACCTCAAAAGCTTGCTCTAAATGCAACATCAGCATTCCGTTCAAGTTTTCTAGATCATTTGACTCTCAGTAGGTTATGTGACAATGCAATGAAGTTTCATTCATGTTTGTTTTCCCTAGGAGAGGATGCAACAAGACCAAAATGATTCAGAATTTCAAGTAGTGCAGGCTGCTGCTAGTTGATTGTTTTTCATCGTTGAATTTCGTTATCATCGCTTAGTTATTTTCTTATTGCTTTCGTTATCAACTGATGCTTATATTTATTGAGATATTCAACGGACACCTGAGCCTTTCGCTTACTTTCTAAAATCTTTTCACTCTTTACTCAAATGCTCAAATTCCGTTTTAGGTAAATGCGCAACGTCCGGTTGATTTGCAGTCTGTCCGCCACTGAAAGGCGGGGGTGGGGGTGGTGGTGGGGTGGGGGTGGAGGGGGAGAGAGTGGGGAGGAATCTGTGCTGGCGAGTAAAGGTGTCATTGATTCGTGTCCTTTTTGCTTTTTTGACATAACAAGAAATTGAAGTCCTAGATGATTCTAGTGTATCCAGCTCAATGTTAAATACATTAGAACCGCTATTGTACGGAAATCAATTTGATGCTAATGATTCTCTTGCATTCGTCACTTTTTCCACCACAGTTTGTAATCACGTCTACAACAACAAGCATCCATTGAAAAATGATTACTTTCGTTCTAACGACAAGTGGTTGGTGAAAACAGTCGTCAAACTAACCACTTCAGTGCTTATGAAAATGTGCAAATAATCACACGCTTGTTGGAAATACTTCTCGAGACATTGGCATGAAAAAAATACATATTAATCGCGAAATCTATTCAAACTAATTTAAATATGTATTAATTGCGAAAACAAGTCTATGATTTTGTTTCTCGTTTCATTTGCATGCCATTGCTACGTGTGGAAGGGACGACGTATACTGCTGCACCATTTGAATTGAAATTAGAATTGCAACCTTTTTGTACGGTGGTAATGTGCTGGTGATGTGCACTGCAACGAACATTTCATATAGAATGCAAAAAAATCTTTAAGAACGAAACAGTGACATGTGCCTTGATGACAATAAATCATTTATTGCACTTAACAAGATTCTTCCCATCAGATTTGCACACGTACTCTAAAACGTGAAACCTCTCATGAAGATCACATTGAATAGAGAACCCACAACGACGCCAAGTTAAATACACCATCAATTAAAGTCGAGAACCAAGCAGTTCGTTTGCTTCATTGCATTCATCGCTTGTCTCCATATCGAACAGAACAATTAATGAATTCATGAGTGCTATAAAGCACTCTAACAATATTTCGCCCCGAAAGTTTTATAACACGATCACGTTACCATACAATTCATTCTATTATAGACAAGCCCATTTAGTGCAATATCTGGTCTTCGCTTAAACAGAGCGAAAAAAAGATGTTTATTGGGAAGTGCGAAAAATTCTCATAGGTAACAGTTTATGCGCTAATGAGAGATGAAACGAATTTGACAATATCATTGTTACAGATTCGGGAATAAATGTGAATAAACTGCCCTTGGAACGTTCACAGTTCATTGGGTTACAACAACGATATCCTCATCAAAAAAACTGTACAAAGGATTACAAAATGAGATGAGATAATAATAGCTGATGCGTCATTCGATAACAACGAAACACTGCAATCAAGTTTATTTATGGGTATTTCAATAAGACGTGCTCCGACATACTCGAGTGGACTTGCCCGCTGGCACGTCAATGCTTGTTTGTCTCGAATCTGAATTTTAAAATACTTCATTCATTTAAATACTTCATTCATCAGATCATTATGACAACAGATCTATTGACCGAAAACGAAATTTCAATAGCGCTGTTCCTGACAGTATTGAATGAAAGTTGCATGTTTGAACTGACAGAATGGTTAAAAACCATATCTGACAAGAAAATGTCACGAACTTAATCCAACGTTTCCTGATAAGATTTGCGTCTCGAGCTGGTGTAATAAGTTTTTGCGAAGCACAAATGGGAGACCAGATATGATGAGGAAAAGATTTTCAGTGTACTGAAGTGACGTTCTCAATTTCCATCTATCAACGACGGCCTTACCTAACGGGTAATCCGCTAGCACCAAGTCTGGATGCCTAATGATTAGTTCCGCATGTTGACGGAATTTTTTTTCTCATACATCTACAGCAGCATATTCAAGCAACCATGATATTTTGCTGCCCTCCCCATAACTTCCATGTTTCTTCCTAAAGACATTTCTACATTTTTTTAGTTTTGAGATTTCTTTTGTTTCTTTGAATCTGATCATAACGAGCATGTCTATTCAGAAAATGTTCTTATTGTAAATTCTATCTATGTTTCCATCATCTTGTTATGGATAGACATGGTCATTAGGATCAGATATAAAAACAGAAAAAAATCCAATATTAAGAAACAAAAAATACAACAAAAAACATAAAACTTTTCCACAACCATTTAAAAAAATTCTGCGAAGGGCAGCAAAAAATCATGATTGTATGAACATGCTATAGATGTATGAGAAAAATGTTTCGCCAGTATGTAGAACCAAACCATAAGGAATTGAAACCCGGTGCTAGCGCACTACCTGCTAGGCAAAATCCCCATCACAAAATGGAATATAGAACGTCACTTTAATGCGCTGAAAACCTTTTCATGAATAAAATCTGTCATTAATTTTTTCCAACTTCTTTCATCAATACTCTTGAAGAATGCCAACCGTTTTCGACTTCTTGATCCAACTGATATAATCAACACTCTCGCAGTTGCAGTAAAATGAATTCCGCAGTAAAATCGACTTCTCTCGCAATTCGCTACCGATACCATTTCTGAATGTGTCGTCCAGTCTTCGGAAATGATTCCTACAAAATGAACACGATATCATCGACACTTCTTGACATATCTTTGCTTGTCATATCTTTGCCACATATCTTTGCTTCTTGACATCGCTTTTAATACGTTGGAGACGTATTAAAAGCGATGTCAAGAAGCAGAGACAAAAGCAAACACGTAAAACAATTTGCAGAAATAACAACATTTTGGAGCGAACCTGCTGAGATCAAGTGTTTCAACGTTCAACATACACGACGCGTTCACATTGAGCGTTTGCAGAAAGTTTTGCCGTAAGTCCACATATCTTAGTGAAGGAAACGGGCATGCGATATCGTACGGTACCGACGTAAGGTAGTTGTAACTTAGATCGATGTACTGAGATTTGATCATTACGTTTAGTTATTTCAGTAATAGCATTAAGAATCTTGATTTGACTGCGACTCCTTTGATGGATATTTTTTATTGGAGAACCTCCTACTGGGTGAACGTATGTAATACGCAGATTCAGAGATGGGCATTAGCGCTCTAAGGTGTTAGCGGAATTCTTTAGCGATAGCAGATTTATTGTCGTTGGTCAGCGGTTTAGCGGGCTATTTTTTCGCGAACGACAGTGGAATAGCGGACTAATTCCGCTAAGCGTACGTCTGCTAGTGAATGCACGAGTCATAAGGTATACAAATACAAATTTGTGCTGTACCACTCCACTAAATTCAAACCATAAATTTTCAACATGATCCACATTGTAAAATCTTGGTGAATGATAGCACCTTTAATATTCGAAAACATACGGTAAGTTCCTTGAGTTGTGCAGTCCTGAACATACGCATCATAAGTGCAAATTGTATTGTCCGATTGACGAGCAAAGTGAATGCTCGTCGTAGATACAACTGAAAACAAAGATTTTCAATTGATCCACACACTGCACAATGCATAAACAATTAATGGTATATTTGGTACTGACAAATCGTTGGTATATTTTCGTTGCATCGCATTAAGCTCCTTGCTCCAATAATGTTATTATCAAGAGCTACATTGCCGTGAGATGGGTATTTTGAAGGCAAGCAGATAGCATCAGATTTATTCTCACCAAATTCAAGACCACTGCTCCCTCAGATATGTGAGTGATGCCCACTGATTTTACAGACATTACTGTCGTTTGACTTCGACTTCTTTCAGTCAATTCTAGCCTCGATTTGCATGGATAACGGGAAATGCGATTACTAAATAGGACTGAATCGACGAAATAATTATATTTAGGACTGAAATGCTAGTAGTTTCATTGGGAACATGAGCAATCGCTGTTTCGCTCATGGACTTGTAATAGAACGCAATGACTGTGAAAAACATTGAGTAATCAAACATACTTGTTTCAATTTAGGAGTATGAGAAAGAAAATTGATATCGTCATCTTTGAGAACAATTTCATTATTGCTGATGTCTAAAACCAACAAATTTGGCATTCCTTGCAAAGCATTCGAGTGCAAATTCACGATATAATTCGCCGATATGTTCAAAACCTACAAAATTTCAAGCTGAAAAGGATGAGACAAATTCCAATAGATAATTGCGAAATTGAAGTAAAATTGTTGATGACTGCAAAACGATCAGACACGAGCACAACATGACAATGCGCTAACTCCGAATGCGAAATTAGTGCATTGTTACGGAGCCTAGAAAAGTGACAATTTTCATGCCCTAAGCTCATATCCGTTATCTACAACCTCGAGGTTTTGATGAACATTCTGGCCGAACAGCGCGCTATCGGGCAAATCTTGGAAGTTATTGCCATGGAATGTCACCTTTCGAAGATGCCTGAAACCATGGTTGTTTTAATGTCACTCTCTGTGTATTAACGAAAAGAATTTTGGGTGGAGCAAATGAAGCGGTAAAAAGTGTAGTTCCCAGCTCATACGTTCTAAAAACAACCGCTGCAGAAATTGGTGGTAATTCTAAAGGTGACTGGATCAAATTTTCATTCAACTCAGGCGTACACGCAGGATTTTTGAAAGTTTCTTGCTGTCATCCTCCAAAACAGTACTATTTTGAACGGAAACAATCTATGTAAACGTTCATCGAAAAATATGCTGAAAGGTCGCGCCATTTACACCGTTCCTTAGCCACACTGGGTCAACAAATAATTTCACGCAGTAACCCTTCAAACTAACTTTTTGAACCAAAGATTTTTTGACATCAAAAGGCAACTCTCTGATCGGCGAGACCTTGTGAATTCGGAAATAAGAAAGTCGCGGAATATTACGCCTTCAACGAAAAACAACTTGATCCAGATACTTTCTAAACTGATGTTTTCGAAACGAAATGTCGCATGGGTAGCTCCTAGATAAGATGGCTTATTCTTCTGTGCTGGGACCTCAGAAAATTCAATATTAGAATTACTGCACATGATGAGCAATGATTTCAGGGGAACCAGGACTGATAATCAGTGGTATGGCCATGAATTTTTCAAAGGGGCCACACAAAGGTCTGGTTCAAAAAAACTGCCGAATTTTGGGGTATGTTTTTCCATATTTATTTTTCTTCCTTCGCTCTCTCTTGTCATTTTCATGTTCTTTTTGCAGCTTCCATCTCCTGTCTCCTCTTTTCCTTTCTCTTTCCCTCTTCTTTATCCTTTTCTTTTTTCCACCATCAGTGGAAAGAGGAAGGGGAGGGGAGTGGGGGAAAGAGGACGCGCTCCTCGTGCTCCCTAATCCCCTTGAGTACGCTATTGCTGACAATGGATGGACAGTGTAATTCGTGACTTGGTCAAAGCAGCAAAGAAACACATTTCCACGGTCGTTGGAGAAGTGAGCAAGAAAAGATTTTAAAACGATCGCACTGCTGCGAGCATTTGAACGGGAATTGCCGAAATTGAACTGGAAACGATGCGGTAATCAATTTAGCGGAATTGGTTGCTCGCGAGATTGTAGGAAACATATGGATGAAAGTGTTCAGTTTTCAATCAGATGAAAAGTTCAACTCAACGCCTTCAATAAGCTTCGAACGGAAATATTGAACAGCCTGTTCACCGGTTCTGTAGACATTATGAATTGCTCACCTGTAATGGTTATTTACATGAAGAAAGACATCCGTATCGACAAATTGAGCATTTATACAAGA
The DNA here is from genome assembly GCA_035041965.1 of Anisakis pegreffii. Lineage (NCBI taxonomy): Eukaryota > Metazoa > Nematoda > Chromadorea > Rhabditida > Anisakidae > Anisakis > Anisakis pegreffii. Next base: position 80,192 of record JAPYMA010000865.1, on the reverse strand, counting down.
CAATTCACTGTCCTCTTCACGGCACTGACATGCAGCAAAATCACTCAGAGAACCTTGACACAAAAAACGTGAATTCGGATCCTGAAACAACCTTCACTATTACCCCGACACTTAACCTGTTTGTGATTCTAGTTGTTAAGGCAAGAACGTTGATCGTTAGTGTTTCATATATTGCGAGAAACATTCGAAAGGAGATCATTGAGCATGTCGAAGAACAAATGAGATTAGTATAACAGCACTAAATGCTCGCTTTATCGTGCGAAAAAATTGGCGAAATGTTTAATACTTTCTATTATTCCGATATGCATTCGGATACCTTCCCATCAAAATCGATACTGTTTAAAAGTTGTTTATTCAGTTGAAACGAAGTATACTAGAGGTTTAAAACCGTTTGAATAAGTGAAAGTATAATCCGTTAGAAAACTGCGATGAAAGCATAGTAAAACTCTTGTCATATCCACATCATCTAGCATGGCTCCTTCCACTGACAAATCCAAATATCTACCAATCACTCACTTTTCTGTCACATATCACTCAAATATTGCATTGAATCTTTCAGTTTCACTTAACCCATCGCCCGTATCAGTGAAAAAATGTTCATCCGGGTGAATAGATCTTCTAAAGGAATCGTAAAATGCCAACCTCATCCGAGATAGATTGCCTGTTCACCTCAGCGGCTCCGAGGACGCCGAGGGCGAGAAACGCCCTCAAGATGTAGTTGTATAGCGGAATCAACTGGAAAAAAAGAAGATTCTATTTCAAGAATACTGAGTTGATCGTTTGATCGTTTCGAGAACATTGAAATAAATGATGATAGGCGAAGAATGAAGTTGTTAAGAATGAAATCATCTCCGGTTCAGTCTCAAGGCTAGAAATTCGTTTGAATGCAAACTGATAGTATAGATGCGGCAGTGAGTGTTTTCAGTTGAAAGCACGATACACTGTTCAGCGATTGTTCGGACATCAATGGCATAATAGAGTGGCACAAATTTTCAACACGAGTAAATTAAAAAAGAAGATTCTTCCGGAAGCACTGTTTCTTCGCTGAATCAGGTGATAAACACAAATATTTCTGACATGAGGACAACCTGTTAAAAAATCAGTGCTGATTTGATAAATGATGCTTAGCAGCAGCTGTAATCTTGTTCGTTAGTGAAGTTAAAAGCTGTAATCTGCTTGCTCCTAGTGCGTTGTTTTATTGTCTGCTCAGACTAACCACCAACATTAATAATCCACATGTTCAGCTATATGCGAATAGCAATAAAAAGTTCACTAGGAAAAAGTATAACAAATGGTTTATCGTTAATTGATGTTGAACTCTTCAGTCTCACAAAAATTATAAATTTATGGCTGAGCGGATCCGTTCAAAAAAAAATTGCAATTTATTATGCAGAACAAATCTCATAGTTTTCCCAAGCAATCGAAAACCATACAAAAGCAAATTTCAGATGCTTGATATATGGTAAAACTGAAAGTGTGAGTTACATTCAAAAGGAATTTAACATAGAATAAGCATAAACTTACAAGTAAAACTCTCAATGCGTTGCTCTTATGTACAAGCATCTGACAATGAATGATTCATTATTGCTATGCTCTAAGATGTCAAGCTGCTAAGATGAAATCCTTCACCTGATATGCTGATGACATGAAGTCTCTGGGAACGGTTCGACACAACAAAATAACAAAGCCGTGGTTGAGTTTTCAATACATTACAACTATCACAATAAGAATGCGAATGAATTTGCTCATATCGGCAAGCATTGAGGATGTGAGTGGTAACGCGAGATCATATGTCAATGATGACAAAGAGTCGCAGCTGGATTCGATCACAATCTAACAGAAGTAATTGACTAAACGAATTACAAATGCACCATTGTTATTTAATTGCCACCTACGCCTGAAGCGTAAAATTTTTATGATTGTTAGTGAATAGCGGAATTAAGCGAAACAATGCGAAAGCAAATGGTGATGATATTGAAAGTCATGGCCATATGATGCACTCAACAGCAAATGTTTACAGGGACGCAACAAGCACATTTTAGTAGGCAGCTGGCTCTCGGTTGAACAGATCGATATATCCTCTCATCATTAGCCGAATAGAACCACGAGCATAGACCAGGCATCATTTTACATGCGCATAACATCGATTTCTACTCATCATTTCGTCACAAACGCGTTACACAAACGTTTACTTTTTTTATCCATCTGTTCATTAGCAAGTTGGCTGTTTCCAAAGTCATTTCGTCTAATCGTAAATAAATGATGAATCTACGTTCAATGTAGTGTTTAAGAATTGTTTAAAACCTATTGAACTCTTTCCGAGGTGAACTCTTTGAATTTACAAGCATTATTTTCACAGTCAGCACTCACGTCTATGGGAATTTCGTTTCATTTATCATCAGCGTAGAGTTCTGAAATGATCTTCTATTGTGTATTCCAACAAATTTATCGTTAACAATCAGCATTTTTGGAATTATGCTTCAACTTCGAATTCGTCACATTCATCATCATGATGCCTCCCTCTCTTCAATTGTTCAGCACATTATGCTGTTTCATTTTAAGAAGTGCACGCACTCGACTCAGTACGGTAGATTGAGTGATGATCTTTGTCTGATCAATGCACTGGGGAATGCATATCGAATATCAACGCGAGACTTTCAAAGTTATCTCTGAATGCAATTCAGAAGATTCAAAAATTTATCAAAGAAACTGATCGTGAAGAACTTCTCGAATTTGTTCATCTAACATTTGAAACGATCCACTCACCATATCAATCGCAGTTTGTCTGAGGTCGCATCACGGTATGAAACTGATTGTAATTATACACTAAGAACGATTCCATCGAGCGCCCATCGCATAATCTGTCATCAGGATGGGATGATTAAAGTACAAGTTCGTATGATCAGTCGAGATGCTCGCTGTAAGAGTATCATTATTTGTTTGCATTTGGCAGTTCTTCTGTACGATAACAACGCACTTACAATTATAAACTTGAATGACACATACTTATCTCGTACTGAATTAAATCAACACTTTACACATCATAAACGCGAAATATTCTAGTGGGTAATGTTGACGGTGTGAGAAATAAATCAGAACCGAAGAGAGAAAAATTAATGCGGTCGTATCAAGTATTTGCAGCAGCAGCACAATAACCACGTATACTGAACGAGAAACATGCATAATTGGTGTGATACGTTCTAGCACGGATTGCTTGAATTCAATATAATTACACAAACGTTTAGAACAATCGAATTTAAAAACTGCTAGCTATTCTCATTTACAGAGCTACAATTCGAGGAAGTAACAAGGCTTGCAGTTGCAAGCTAAACCGGATCTCGAAGCAGCAGATATTTGAATGAATGTCGTCAATCTATCATTTCAAATGCGTCATTAAAAGGGCGTTTCATTGACAAGTGAGACTTACGGAAAGAGAAGTTGAGAACAGTGCATAGCAACGCTTCAATCATAAACTGCATTTACGCAAAGAAGGAGCGATCAGGGTTGTGGAAATGACTGAGGATTACGAGTGGAAACGCGCTTGTAGAAAAAGCAAGAATGATTAAATGCACAAAATATCAATTATTCCCTTGCTGATAATTTATAGATGCTAGCATTGAACGCTCTCTCGTTCAAATGAAAACAGCTTAAATATTCAACTGTTTTTTTTGCCGATTCCTTCAGCATTTTGCTGCGATTCTGGTTAATCTATGTATTTGTAAGAACCTCTTGATCAAGTTTCATTTCACTCAATCAAAAGTGAGAACTGAAATTTTCCAGCTGAAAACAAATGGTAATTCATAGCAAACGAATGAAAAGATTGAAAAAGATTGTATTAAACTTGCACAGTACTAATGCCATATGCGTAGACTTTTGCAGCAATTTTATCTGCTGGCGATGAAAAAAATTCCTCGTAAAACAGTCATAGTTTTCGAACGCGAAATTGATGCATTGCTGGTATTTATTAACAGAAGCCTAAAAATGCCACTCCTATCAGTTATATATTGATGATAACCACATAAGCTTACATATTGATGGATAAACACGTAGTTATGCACTGAAGCACTAACCACAAACGAGAGTGCTATATGGCTGTTTATGAAGAATAAGTGAATTGATTAGGAAAAACGATCGAAAGTGGCACCCAATAGGACTGGAATGTATTCTCGTTTCGTAGAATATAACTACTAGAGCAGAATAGCTATCGAATATGAATTGTTATGAGGATTAAAATGCGGTGAATTTTCAAAGTGCGAATATGATAAATGTGGATAGCATGTATTCTGTTGCTTCTCATTCATGTTCGAAACATCAAACTTGTTAGTTCTAGCTCTAATATATGAAAATATATGAAAACAACCAGTTCTTTCCAAAAAATGCCTTCACATCAAATTTAAATGACATTTTCGAACCCAAACGCCCACAAAATATTCATCAGTCAGTGTTTTAGAGCTCGAGTTTGAAATTCGTAAATGCAATACTCTTACGAGTAGCTCAAAAAAATGACGATGTGTTGGTGAGCAAATTTTGTTATGCAGTTCTCAACTCATGACAGCTTTCTCTGATTGACATGCATCACATATTTCTCCAAAAACGAATGAATTAACTCCAAAGTTGTGATGCAAATTGATCGGTTTAATGTTGGTTCATGCATAATCAATTCAAATTTCAACACGTAAGAAATGGTTTTGTAAAAGGAAAGAAAATAAATTATCTCCAGAAATAAGCGCTCGGTGTTTCCAGCAATAAATGTTTCGAAGTGTGCGAGAGAGTTTGTTCGTGAAGCGGAGGGCTATCGATGAGCATCATTTCAATACTGACACTGCATTAAAGATCCATCCCGGAATTCGACCACTTCTCTATCTTCTTCCTAAATCCTTCCACTGCACGCATCCTCTAATTAAGATGAATACTTGTTTCGTATCCGTCACAGCGATACTTTCATAAAATTCACAATCGAAAATGAAACTGTTCGTGGAATTTTGCTTCTTCATGAATGTACGCTTGTGTTATAATGGAAAGATCGACGTCTAGTAGATCACGGTTACAAATTTCACTGAACATATTTGTCTGCTCGTGCCGTTACTGCTGCAGCTGTATTCGCTGAGATATCCAACACATTCATTCATGCAGTTTAACACGATTGCAAATTTTGTGGCTCGATTCCACTGAACTGAGCTATACTCGAACAAGGCAAATGTTGTCTGAAAGGCTTTAATTAAGAAATGAGTGGTGTATGTATTCGAGTAATTACATTCGATTCGCTTAAGTGCTTCCCATTTACTAGCATCATTCGCTTTATTTTATAGTAACGTTAGCGATAGACATGGATTATTTATTCGTCGAGTCTGACGACAAAGATACATTACGAGAACGTTACAAGCGATGTGATGTGTAGGATTAATTAAATTCAACGTAAACAAACAGAGAACACACTGAGTTGAGCCATTTCATTTGAAATTTGACAACATTCTGAAGGAATTTCGATCATGTTAAATGTGCACTGAGCAATACCCTGAGCACATTAATCTGCTTTGATAAGCTTTGTGTAGTAATTATGAGTGGCTCGTAAAAATTTTACGCTATTTTTGATTGATTAGAACCTTATCTGGGCATGAAAATGACGAGAAAGTGAATTGATAGATTCATAACGGCGATAGAATTTGATATTGTTGCTGACTGGATGAAATGATTGATGAAGGTAGATACGATTCATATTCATGCAAGGTTGATGAGATGCAACGAGTTGACTATCGATTGTCAAGAAACCTAACAAATGCATTGAAATAGTATACATACAAGAAACGTATCGAAAATACCAAATTCATCTTGCATATGATATATCAGCTTGACTCGATGATATCCGAAAACACTTAACAATTCTTCAACAACAGTTTGAACCTACAATCACAATTATTGAACGTTCACGAAGCAACAAAATTCTGAACCACTCAAAAAAAAAACAAATCAATGGAGCATCGTCTCGAGGTACATTTTTCCGACAGGCGTCGAGAACTACTTCAGGATTTCATATGGAAAGAAAAACTATCTATCAAATAAGAAAATGACATTCATTTTGAGACACTGTGGACAACAAATGAAATCGCTGTGAAGAGACTCGTTCAGTACACTCGCCAATCGCTCTTGACAAATTGCTTTAGCATTTTCGTGCACTGATATCAACATACCAACAATTGAGAGCGTTATGAACAACACAAGCTCTGAGCAGAGCGAGGTGATTTTCACTCTTCAAATACTCATATTTTACGACAATTATTAGTTGTAGGCACTTGAAATCACCACAAAAACAATCCTGTATGTTATTCTCATGAAATACGCTCGATTCTCTTCCAGAAGAACTGATCGAAGTTTTCTACGAAGTTACATTTTTAACAAAGAGAATGGAAACCCCAAATATATAAATAACTGCCTCTTAACTGCAACTGCTTCGGCGTGAACAAACCATAACCACTCAAAACTATATGTGCATGAAATTGTGCGCCGTTCAGCGTCGCTTAATACCACTCATTCGACGTTTTGAGCAGTACTCTGAAAGCTGATCGTAATTTTGAGCTGAGCGATTGTGAATAAGAGGAGAGAACGCCGTCTATTTAAGCCTAAATGAACACTTTTGAATAACATTCATAGCGAGTTGTTATTACGTTGTTATTATGCTGTTTTATGGTCATAAAAGCATACATCCTTCAGAGTGTTCATCATTGAATGTGAGTCGAGCCAACCAAGCCAATGAACAACCAACCCATTACGAAAGCCTGCTCGGTCAAATTATACCTAACGTCTTCATAACCTGACTTGATGTAGTCCGAAGTGAAGGTCATCTGAATCTTAGCAGAGGCTAACCTAATTTGCTTCAGTTCGAACATAAAAAGAACTCCACCATCAGACGTGATATGCATCTTGTTTCAGAGTCAGTCAATCGAAATTCTGAGTTTCTCGTTATTCGGAAATTTCATGTGGCAAAACCAATCCCTTCAAAGCAAGCGCGCAAAAAAAAGAGTTAAACATAATGGTGATGAGCACCAAAAACGATGCTGCGAAAAATTACGCATTAATTGCGCAGTATCTGTGAAAACGCAGTGTAAAATTTCGAGTGTGAACGCAGTGGTGACATTTATTTGCAATTGAATGGAAACGTTGAGAGGAGAATGAATGTGCAAAGTATATTTGAGAAGTTGATTAATGCGCAGGTACAAACAAACACAAAGTCGATAATCATCACCATTATATCCGTTCATCATCTATCATCGCACTCTGAACCCTTCACTTTCGATTATTTTCGCGTTATTTGGCCACAGATTTTTTGTGTTCACCGATGATAAATGATTGTTATTGTCAGCAGAAGGTGAAAGAACGCTTCAATCAACACTTAATGCGTCACTTAATCAATTATTATGTAAACGATTGGTTGCGCTTTTTCAGTTACTATTTATCGCTTCAACGAGCTACTACAACATTGCACAGTCGGGCAGAAAAAATAGTGAATGAGTTGTGACTGAAGATTTGATTGAGTTATCTGGAAGGTTGGAATAGATGTTGATAAATGGGTATGGATGAAGCATGAATAAAAAGAGTTGTTAGCGCGAGTAGTGGCAGTTAGTAGCGATAATGTGAGTAGTAGTCATCGAAGTAGTAACGCAACTGGAAGTGGTTCACTAATGAGTGAATGCGTCAGCATCCGCGCAGGCAGCTTCATTCACATCACAGCAGCTAATATGCATTGAAAATGTTGTCTGTCACCAATGTCGAAATGCCACTTACTCTTCCCTTCGCTCCTACCACCCTTCTTTCATTCCATTCCCTTCTCCTCTAATCGATCCATTCTCGATTAGAAACGTTTCCATTCACACCAATCCCATAACAGCTATAATTCATACTAGATTCTCACCACTGTTCACAAAGTCGTCATTGTTTTCATCTATTAGTGAATGCAATCAGCTAACCGAAGTCACCAGTTGAAGTGATGATGCCTCCGTACCGTCAGTGAGTTCAAGCAGCTGAATGCATTCATTAATTATTGTTGCAATATTCGAATAATTTCAGTTAGACGCTGCAAGCAGGCTTACAATTAGTGCTTTTCATTCATTGAAAGTCACAGTATCATCAATTCATTTCAAAAAAATTTGTCAGCGCATTGAAAAACACACTAAAGTGATAACAACATCTTCATGCTAACAATCTAATAATAAGAGGAATTTCATTTAACACTGGAAAAATGGTTTAGCTGCTTTCAATTCCGTAATCTCTAAGATGGTCTTCAGTTGAAATTATTATCAAATTCAGGAAATGAGATGATGAATACTTTTCGTTCTCAACCACTGACCATTGCCTTCTCATGGTTCAACACTCAACAATTTCACTTTTCAACAAGCGTAAGGTATGTTGTACTGGATAGTGCTTGTAAAAGAGACTGAAACTGTCACATATAGCAAGTAGTGTTCACTACCGACACAATGATTAATACCTTCAAAGGATAAATGGCGAAGCCGAACAATCCGAATCTCTCATTAATTATTTATTGATTTATTTAATTGATTTCAGCAGGTGTGTCTTAAACTAAGCGCAATTGTCACCTGTGAAAAACGGTAAGCACTGAACGATTAGCTATACCTTACCGTTGATCTTGAAGCCTATCATCCAAATTTGTTTGAATCTCTTCAACCTCATCTTCTATTGAGAGATAGATGTTGAAAGTTCTCCTACTACATTTCATGAAAATTAACTGAAAACGAATCTATTAAAGCAATCATTTCGTATAGGAACGTCTTGAAATTTTGCTATCATGCTCTATCGCCAAGTAACGAACTTATTTTATTTGGTCATTTTTGAACGTAATGAGGATTTGCCTATCATTGTAAAACGTCAGGCTTGTTTACTCAATTAGAGACTGATGACTTAGGTTAATTATGCAAACGTATACGGCGGCCTCATAAGGCAATGAGTTAACGCAGAATGAACGAAAGCGGTGGTTGTATAGTGGAACCGCAATTGTCTGAGGTCGTTAGGGTGAATGAATAAGTGCACTTCAAATATGGACGCAATAGCAAATGAAATTCAATTATAACATAGATTTTGTATCGTCTCCATGACATTGAATTAAATATGCATGATTCGATCTGAACTGTCGCATTCGATAACAATAAATGAAAGTTGAAGATTGCATATCAAATAATAGTGAAAACATTGCTGTTAAAATATCACCTACTGAACGGGTTTTCGAATCAGCGAGGACATCTTATCCCAATTCGAATCCAACTGCTCTAATCGCTGTCAAACACCGAAAAGAATAAACGTCTATTTTCAGATATGAATAATCTTGTTGAGGATATGAACACAACGTGAAACTTCTCCATGTATCCTATGCAATTTCAAATACTCCATTAAATGACCAGTCATTCAACGAAATCATTTGACAAGTTGTAGTTTTCAAATTCTCCGAAATTTTATTTCTGAAACTACCGGCAAACAGACACTCTCACCTATACCACAAAGTTGTCGCATCCGCAGTATTTCCCTCATTTTCACAGTATGTGAAAGTGCTATCAAACAACTAACACAGGTTTCTAGCATGCTATAGTCAAAAGTTTTTCAGATATGTAGACTGGTGTACTGTATGAATTCATAATTATGGCTTGGACAGTTCATGAAAGGGAGTTCCGAAGAAACCAGATTATGGGTTGAAAAAGTCACAAACCGTTCGAAGAAGCTGAAAGCTTGAAGTGAGTGGGAGAGTTTGGGTTGTGAAATGCAGCTAAATATAAGATCAAGCGCTGCAGCGATATAAAAATCGAAGCGCACGGAAATGCTCCTGCATCGAATATATTCTTACAGATGTTGCTTAAGTGCTTTGTAACATTCACCTACTGTTTGAGCCTGCATCGAGAAAACACTTTCATAGCGGGAGAACAGAACAAAATTTTTGAAAAGTTTTCATTGGATTGCAGAAGAAGGATGAAAACTTTTCACTACTGCTCCCTAAATAAACTTGGGCTCATACTAGTTCTATGCTAGATTTGGGGCTTTGCTTCTGATCAGCGAATGAACGACATCGAATAAACGTGTCGAGCAAATTAGGCGTTGATGGGAATGATGCTCGAATGATGCATTTGAGATTCATTCGCAGTACTATACAAATAATGTTCCTTGAGGCGTTTTCATCACTTTGAGTCCAAATTTATGCATGAAATATGCCATCAATATCTCGAATAAATGAATTCGTTAACATCAAACTGAATATGATTTGCGTCTATAAACGACTTGCTAAAGGGTAGAATAGAAACAACTCGACTTCATTCATCTCTCCTCCAGTTGCATCATTCCCAAAGAGATCTTCTTATTCGTTTTATGCTAATGGTTCAAAAGCATCCAATCCTGCTCATAAGACATTTGATAAGCACTGCAAACGTTCAGTTCGAAAGAAACATTGCTCGCTACCGAAATATTCGGTGTTGCACATGTAACGGAAAGAACATAAGTTGCAAAGCATAATCACCAGTGAAAATTATCACGAATCAGATCTTTTAAAAAACTATTATAACTTTAGTTTATGTTATGTTGACGCGCAAATTTGAATTAAAGTCGGAGAATAACGCAGCAGTACAGTACTCATCGATGACGAGCACAAAATGAGAATAGTGGGCAATATGACACTCACTGAATGGGGGTAATGTTGCTCAGTTTTTGGAACTTTCTTAACGTCTTATTTCACGATTAACCAGCTGAATGATGTGTTTTCTTTTGCGATCTGCTCCAATTAATTTTGATGTAATTCTACAACATATGTTGCTGCTTTGAAATGTTTTTCGAACGAGCGGTTTCGGATGAGCGCAAAATTAACATTTGTTTCCGAGCAGCCATATGGTACGTCTTTGGTATTTATTAAGAGATCTTCTTTCGGTGATTAAACTCGAAGCATAACGTTTGAGTTACATTACAGTTCAACACCACGAAGCTGTTATATTAATTTTCGGCATATTTAACATTGATTTTCTTTTGTGATGTTTAGTGTGTTCAAACGAATTATTGCAAATAGTGATGTTTCTGTTTCAGTAAAACCCTTTCGAAGAAATGCACATCGACAGCAGAAATTTTTTCTAAAATTGCATTGAATTTCTCCTCATCCTCCAGTTTTCCTCCCCGGCCTTTTTGTCGAGTGCCCCCCCCCCTTTCCAATTGCTTGGAGCGAGAAATCCCCCCGGTCAAATCACTTTCGACTTTTTGTCGGATTCCACTTCGGTCACTTTGCTTCAGCCTTCTAGATATGTCAATGATGATCTGTCCAACATGAATTTGAGGCACTCCTAAATTACCAATCATAAGGTTTCAAATGAAAACGGATGATGAATCATATTCTTCATTGCAAAACAATAGAAATGTGATTGCTTTTTTTTCACACACAATAATAAGCAACGAATGCAAAATTAACGATTCATCAAAATTCATACTGAACACCTCGTCAAAGCGAACACTCCTTACAGTATTAAATAACAACGGCATAGAAATTTGAATAGCCAACGAAAAACAACAAGAAAATGTCGCAGAGGAAGTAAAAAATGCTCTGAGAGCAATAATCAGTTGCACATTAAAGACAATTAAAATGAACATTTCCAGATAGTGCTGGAACAATAGTGAAGCAGCAGCAGCACAACAAAGCAATTGGAAACAATCAACGGAACATAATCACTGAGAACCGAATGCCCTCATTCTTACGGGCTCAGCGTTATTTTCAGCTCAGCAATAAATTATGCATGTTTTTCCTTTTCGAGATTTACGTATAGCAATGAATCACTGATTTTCACAATAACATCCCACTTCAATATTTGATGATGAAATATTCTTTTAGTCTGAAGTATTTTGGATGTCTTGTAGCAATGTAGAAGGTGGAACGCAATATCGCTAAAGAAGCATTTTGGAAAATGCAAAAGGTTTGGGATATGGGTTGAGAAGTATTATTCTGGGAAACGATTTTGGATGCCTTACAAGAACATAGACGATAGAACACAAAAATTAATTCGGTTCTCTGAAGAAATGCGATGAACGAACTTCTTTCTTAAGAGAACAAAATAAATGGTGCAAGTCAAGCAAGCTACACACGATTGCAGGCAGCTTTATGCTGCCACAATCTTTATTCAAAATTTTACATTATCACTGATGCAAATCAAGATTGCGATCAGTTGTTCTATGAGAGCAAAAATACTCGCTCGATAAACAGTTAAGGTTTTTTTGGAATGCACAAGTGACATGAAAACTGACAATATTTCGCCATAAAACGATGGTAACTTCCTCTGCAACGTCCATGTTTCGCCCATTCGGCACAATGTTGTTTACGATCCTGGCATGGTTCTACTGCAAGACAAACTTTTGAATATGAATAACAGCTTCTAGAACCATCTGATTACAAATCTTGTCACTCATTCAAAATATATGCAAGGAAACTCGTATAAAATCCTTACTCAAAAAATTAAGTCTTTCGCCTCTAAAAATTTCGAATAATTAAAACTCTTCAACGAATTTTTATCCTGCTTGCTTAAGAATGTTCAAAAAAAAAGCAACTGCAAACAAAGTTTATAAAACAGAATGAACAATACTTTAGAGGACGGATATAATCATGTCCTTTTGTAGTTATTGCGTGAAACTGACGAAATTACTCTGATACGCTACAGTTACGAATTGGTTCAATTAAAGAGTGATGGAAAAACGGTCTTTCGAACTCACTGTGAGGAAGAACTTGTTTCATCATCTTTTTTTCTTTCCCAGAATTGACTTGTTTTTGATGAACTGGGGATTTCGATTGTTTCTGCACGCGACTGCTTGTAAGTGTTGCATTATTTAGCTGGTTGGTACGTTTCAAAATTACGTGCTCTGTAGCAGCTTGATAGAGGAAACGCGGGTATCGTACTCCGAAACATCGTGGCGCTGTAATTGAAAAATGTTTTTAGCAGATATTATTCCGATGATGGCCCTGATTGTGAAAAGTATCTTGGAAGCTTGAATTTTGACAATGGAGTATGCTCATGTATTTTATTGCTGGCAATCTACCGTGGATGCCTACTTAAGAGAGGGATGCCTTTTTTGTTCACGGGTAAGGTGGAACCTAGCAATCCATTAGGCATTTTCGGTGATAAATTGCGCAAGCCTCTTGTTTCGGGCGTTCAGCTCTAGCACAGCTCGCAGCCGAAACATTTGGAGATACTGCTATGGGATGGATGCCATCAAAAATATCACTTGCATATTTCATATTTTTCGCATATGTACAATTTGTCGGATGAAAAGCATACCGCATAAACCCTCACTGGTACATCCTCCACCATCAGCACACTGCGAGCATCGCGGTCCAGCCAGATATGGTCTCTCGCCGAATACATTGCCCCTAGAGCATGCAACCTTTTATTGTTTATAATTAATTTCATTATATAAATGCCTTCAAAACAGCTCTCATCACGTTCTTTTGCCATACATGTAATGTTATATTAAAGTACCTCCTCCGATGCTTTTTTGTATGAATTCCATGAGTCGTGAATGATTGCTTTGTTTTTTAAAACTTAAAAAGAAAGATGATTTATGCAGAACATACCCCTCGCCATAATTACAAACCAGTATGTGCCCACCGAGAATACCACGACCGTTTTTGATGCCATCGCAACGAACTGCTGCACATCCAACAGCACACGTTCTCGCCCAAACCAACTTAAATGCTTACACATTTTTTTTCATGTCGGAATTCATTTCAGTTTTTTTCATTTTCCGATTGCATCATTTTGCACTTTTAGTGCATCATCATTCTACAGCTATATGCGTTTTGTTTGACAAACAGCTACTGTTCCCTTGTATTACGATTAATTGCATTTATTTTGCAGAGATCACTCTTCAATTCTTAACAGCAACAGAACGTCCCTCTATGAAGGAAACTTCTTTCGCAGTCGCGCGTTACTGTAGCTGTTTAAATTTTCACTCAGATCACTACGAGAGACGATCTAAAATTCATCGAATTTATTCAAACGATGCGGAGTTTCTGTTTAAAAAATTGAACGGGGTTCCATGATGTCTTTCGATCAAATACTTGTTAATAAGCTGCGCGCCTGGTGCAAATTTCTCCTACAATTACGAGCACTTAAAAACTTATATTGACTTTACTTGTATTGACCTGCTGGCACTTATGTGGTATAAATTTTAGCCTTTTTCATCATGAATGCTCTCAATTCTCAGAAATGCTTTCAGATCAGACGGGTAGAAACTGACTTCGGTTTTCTTTGCTGTTTGCATTTCGCAAAAAATAAAAGTTCATTTCACATTTGCACTTCACAAAAAAACTGACGAATTTCGGTTGAAATTCCAACATTCGGAGTTCGGTCGGAATCCCAAATTTCACAATATTGAAAAATCGATTCTCTCTGATAAAAGCCGGAGAATCTTCAAATTCGGTCACAATTCCGAATTTTAAATGCACAGAGATCGATTGGTTTGGATTCCGATTGAACTGAAATTTCGCCGCTTGGATTCCGGCCGAGCCGAACATTAGTTTGGTTATCATCACCATAGTGCGAATTCTTGAGAGGATGCACCGCAGAATTGCGCGCTATTGCGTTTTTGACAGAGCGATATTTTTTCGTTTTGTTAAATACGATGACATATTTGCAAAAATGAGACTGATTTTTTTCTGCTAGACAATACGCAATATGTACCTAATGAGACTGATCTTTTTGTTCTGATTTCTTACATTCCTAACGCTTTTGATTCTTTTCATCGGCCGCGTCACTCTCTGCCACCGAAAGTCATATTGTATGATATGAAACACATGTAGGTAGCTACATCGAAAAAATCAACTGCAGAATGAAGGATTGGGAAATCCGAGAGTGGAGATCAAATTGAGGGATGATGAACGCAGCGTGGTGATCGATGCGGTGAAGGGGAGCGAGAAAATTGAAGGGGAGAACGATGCAACTGAGGTGCGAAGTATATCAGAGGAAACACGATTTCAATAATACAGAGCTTCTTTCTTAAAAACTATGTTACGAGTAATAATAACGGTCGGTTTGTATGTTTTACACTTGTTCAGTTCGTTAATGAATCGTTTTTCGTGCTTGAAATGTAAATTTCTAATTAAAATCTGTTTTTTAGCGTTTTTTCACTTTCGCTTTTCATTGGAATAAATTACTTTTGATTCTCCCACATTTGAATTTTTTCTATTTGTTGCTTATTTCTCTATTCTTCAATTGTTTTTCCAATAAATGGTGTTTCTTTTTTCGAAATTTTTTGAGTTGATAAGTGACCCTTTAATGTTTCAAAGGTGATTTTCCTTAATCAAAATTATTTTATTATGTTTAATTATACAATCCTAACTATTGAAGTAAATATCCTTGTTGTCACGATATTCTGTTAAAATGTTGATATGTAGCCTAAATTCTTTCAAATAGCTGCAGACGTTTTTCCATCGTGTGTATGAATGTATTTGTTCGTGTACGTTTTG
Source organism: Anisakis pegreffii (assembly GCA_035041965.1). Lineage (NCBI taxonomy): Eukaryota > Metazoa > Nematoda > Chromadorea > Rhabditida > Anisakidae > Anisakis > Anisakis pegreffii. The sequence goes on along the minus strand of JAPYMA010000865.1, from coordinate 64,708 downwards.
GACAATTTTGGAGTTTAAAAAATTTAAAAATTTAAGAATTTAAAGAATTTAAGAATTCAAGAATTGGAAGAATTTAAAAATTCGGTCGGAATTCCAAACTTCGGAATACTGAAAAGTCCAGTCAGTCGGATTCCGAACCACCTGAGATTTCGTCCTTATGCCATCGCTAATATAAGTAAGTATCAACACCCCATATTGTTGCCTATTTGGATGTCTTGTATATAATAAAAAACGGGCATTGTTCATAGCATTCAATCTCAGTGGAACCTTATACATTACCTGCATTTTTCGACATGACACCTAGAGAGTGTGACCAGATGGCGTGAAGAACTACATCAAACAGGAGGTCTTTACAAGAATATTGCACTGAATTTCATCATCAATAACTTCTGAATCAATAAACTAACGGCTTCTAACCTGAGTGTAATGTCCGCACTGCGGTCCAAAACATTCATTCTGCACGTAGTTATAGAATGGTTTTTCACTGTAGAAATCGACAATAGCAGATTCAATGTTAGCTCGGAGATATGCCTCGTTACTCCACCATATGTTCTCGCCGATGTATGAGTAGCCATTTCCTCTTCGCTCGTAGGCTTAAAAAACCAGAATCATTGCAGTGAACGGTCCTTTCATTTCAGTGCTATTTGAGAATCACACCTGAGAAGTGTTCCTTTGCTGGTATAAAGCGTGCCCCCCCCCCCCCGAAACAAGATGGTCTTAATCGCTTTTTGGATGAACAGTGAGTTCGCATTATTGACAACGAGTTCGATGAATAGAGGAGCGATAATTGCCTTATAAACTGTGGATTTCTCTTGATGATCCAATTTAGAAATTATCAACAATTTATGTGCATAGCAAAGTTGTGAACTCGGAGAAACAATATTACTGACAATAAGCGTTCGTACGCTGAAACGTAGGCATCTCAAAGAATGGAACAAAATTCAAAAGGAAAACATCCCTATGATCTCATGCAAAATTTACACTCAATAGCGTAATATGGTTGATCATGTGCTTCCATTCGAATATGTCCGTACTTTTTGCGAAAGTTTAAAAAACTTGTTCCATCGTGACACCATAAATTCTTCAACTTTTCTTCCAAATGATGTAGTTTTTTTTCGTCTTTCTGAGAAGAGAAATGTCTTCAGAACGACAAAATGAACTTGCAAATCATTTTGTGCGTTGATTCACCTAATGCAGTGGAACAAAAATTTCAGCAGTCCAAATTTGCAATGAAAAATGATGAGGACATCGTTCGAATCAAAAATTTTGCAAACTAGTATACATCACCGCCAAGGGCTCTAACATCAACCTTGATTCAGTACATCGTTGAACTGCGAAACTGAATGTGAGATTGCATTCAACTAACGCTGTTGCTTTTAATGTCATCCGTTATAATTATGCAAATAAAATTCAACTGTTCATCCATAATCGAAAATTAACTCATTCTTCCTTAAGTCGTTTGTTTTATGCACAAAAATGGACTATGTTGATCTATTAACAATCGCATGATGTTTTATTGATTATCCATCGCAATTTCTATTCATCATTTGCGCGTTTTCGGAACGTTGTATTATGTAGTGTATAGAGCGCCATAAAGAGTGTCGTTAGGTTGCGACGTTTGTAAAATTTATTTCTGCACTTTTCATTTGATTTGAAGACACCTTAAAATGTGTTCTCTTCGTGAGTGTTCCTTTAGGAAACGATTCGATGAATTATTTTGCGATTGATTCGCATCAATAATGATCGCTTCATAAATCAATTCATTTGCGATGTTCACCGATCACAGCGTTTCGAAGTTTTTGACGTTGGCTCGCAGAGTGAAATGAATACCAAAAGTGCTGTCAATGTACTTGTATGAAACTTGTTCCGTTGATCGGAACAAATTCAGTGAACTGAAGAATTTGATATTTTCGGAGGAGGTATCGTTCGCTATTCTTCAAAAGCAGCCATTGAACATGGCAAATTCTTTTCTGCTGAAACGAAGCGTAAAGAAAGTAGCACTTAGATCACCACGGTGATCGGATTAATTACCATACCTAACCCTCATCCTTTCAACGGATCTTTCGATTCACCATTCATCTTCCTGAACTAATTCATGGAAACGATGCCATCCAGTTTGGTTATTTAGTCTATCATTATCTTTACTTCTCTATACTTTTAGCGATAGGTGATGCGGCCATGAATTTCTGAGGAATCGTCATCACCATACAATTCAAGTTAACACTGACAAATAGCATTGATTACTTAAAGTGGCACAAATTGATGACAGTGATTACGCTATTGCAATATGTCAGCGATTACGTCACACAATAAAATGTTGCGTTGTAAAAAGGGCAATCTAAACATGCCATTACTGTCACAGTTTGCAACTAATTGATGTGCAAAAAAAGTTTTATGAATGGTCGTTCAGAAATCTTTGCTGAATTTTAACGGAAATTCGATTAAACTTGTAGGCAGATTCGTTCATTTCTTATGACTATTGTGTGCTGCAGTAGCTAAGTAATGCCTCTGTATTGCATTTAGTAAAAATAACAAAAAACATGAGTGAAAGTCACAATAAACACTTATATCACTGATATCTAGTTGCGTTCTCGACAACAGAAGGCTCGATTCGAGCTTGAACAGTCTACTTTTAAAGACTGATGGATTCTGCCACTGCTGTGGAGAGAGGATTCCTTGGATTAGTATTCTGTTGTTATTGCAGCTTTCCAATCACTGCACAAATTTCAATTATAAACTTAAGTACAAACCGCTACGGTGCCACGCGTCACATCGTTGCACATGTCCATGCGCTAAGGCAGCTAGTCGATCATCCCAAACGAGCTCTTGCATGTTCGATGCAGGTTCGGATGCACGCAACTGATTATGCATTTGTATGATTCGTCGCTTCTGGTCATCGTTGAACCAATAAGTACCGTAGATTATCTGTGCTAGAATTGCAAAGTTTTGCTTGACGTTTATGAAAATTGCCGTTCAATCGACACATTGGACAAGCACTTATGACTTGCTTGGAGGAACATTTAAATAAACTTCATCAAAATACACACACACATCAAAATACATGCACATTTTTCTTAAACACTCGTTGATTCATGCTCCCTTTCGACTTTTTCAGCTCGTTCTTTAAACACTGCAGAAATCGTAATGTTGCTCGTACTGCTTGTATATGCGTTCCCAGATCATATTGCACTTTATAGTTTGTGATGGATTTCTCAGCAGGACTTTAGCGAACTAATATGTGAGGTGAAAATGCTCTGGCATTCTACAAAAATATCGGACAGCTACGTCATTTTGGGACGTTTAAGTTTATAGGTGCTCATTAATTTTGATGCCTCTGAAACATCTGAATCAATTAAGGCGGTCGTAATTTAAGCACTCTAATGTGACAATTTCATTCGTTTCAAACAACATATTCTATTTTTTGATGAAACGCAAAACTCTGTGTTTCATTTCCGAAAAAAGCTAGTTCAGCGATTGACACTACGTTTACTTTTGTTTTTCATTCTACTGCAAAGCACATTTCAACAATTTACTTTACCAACATCATTCACATTCACTTCCTCATTCCTTTCGGTGATCATTACCTTTTCTGTTCCACTACCATTCTATTCCTTATTACGCCATAACGATGTAACTACAGTTAAAGTATCTCAGATAATATCCGAAAAGTTTCAAACAGTCGTGTTAATAACTTTTCCGATGAACTGTAGACGTTGTTTCAACGGTCAATGAAGAATTCACTAATGACTGCTTTCAAGAAAGAATGATTCCACGAAAACTTACCCAATGTCCTTGCAATGAAAACATTCAGCAGGAGTATCGATAAGCGGATTCCGGAGCCCATGTTTGTCTGAAAATAATTGTCTTCTACTGTTCGGTTTTATCAAAAATTCATTTCAATCGAGGTTATGCTCTAAGCAAAGCTGTGATAAAATCAACTCTCAATTCCCATAACCTGACCATTTGTTCATTTCACTTGGATAGTACCAACTTCACTTATGAAGTATAGTAACAAAAAAGACTCAGATATTGATCATATGAATAACATTTTCTGAAGAAAAAACCTCAGCAGAAGACCGACAAATGATGGACGAATGGCAACAAGGCAAAAATATGTGAGAAAGTATGCTTAAATGAATGTTTGATGTGATGATTGCTTATATTCTAATTGGGTCGTGATCACTTCGTGGATTTCATTTGTACAGAAGCTGCAGTATGAATTTGAATGGCATTTTGCTGCAGAAAAAATACACTGTTGAATGAGTTTGTCAATAGGAAACGATCAATTTCTCTGCCACCGTAGATAAAGAAAGTTACACCGATGTGGTACATCATAAAATTGCAAAACTATCGAGTGAATTTTCACTTCATTCGGTCTCACCATATTCAATTCAGCTTCTGATTGAATGAATCAAACAAATAATGAATGAAACGTCATATTTTTGGTGGTTTATTAATTTGATGCTTTCAAAGTGTTCAGTAATCATATCTTTCTTATTCCGAATTGAACTATGGTAATTCATCAAAATTGTTCCTTGCCGACGAATGAAGCAATCAAAGAAAATGTCCTTTTCGAGGATTGGCAAACATGTGAAAGACGTTATAGAAAGGTTCTTCTCAAATGGTGAACGGAAAGTACTTGAAAGGTGGTTCGCTTAACAAGCTTTTGTTTTTATTCCGTTGGTTGAACAGACTTGATGCAAGAACAACAGATCTACCATCAGATGGCACAGATTTGTTTGGTTTCGCTGTGGTCACCAAGTGGCCAGCATGATCACCAGCGTTCTACGGTGAAACAAAGAGCTCTTATCATAAATGAGAAACTTTGTTGATGAACTAACCAGAGGACAGCAAATGTTGGGCTAGCAGCAATCGAGTGTTGTTCTGAGGGTGAACAGATGCTAAATGTAGAGAGGAATGCTGAGCAAGAACAATGACCATAAATGAACTACTGTGAAAAGTAAAGTTGAACCGATTAAGTTGAGTGTTTCAGTGTTTCATTACTGCGTTTTGCAAATATTACTGCAAACTGGAATCGATCCAATGTAAGCAATCGCTCATCACAAATAAATTTATCGTTTATCATAAATTGTCGCACACCATAAAAGCAGTTCATGTAAAAAACACCACTCAAACGTTGTTACTTTTGATGCTTTTTAAACATTTATTCCACTACAAGTTTGTTTCTCAACCCAACAAAAACGCAACATTCACTTCTTGCGCACGAAATAAGATAAGGAATTCTAGAAACAATTAAAATTTTGCTTCAGTTTAACATTTTGATAAAATTGTGTCTCAAAAATAAATTGGCGTAAGCGATATGGACTGCCATGGAAAAAAAAGCTGCTTGAAGTGAATAAATGACGAAACGCGATAATCAGATGATTCGATAGGACGAAGCCGTTCGACTTCCATAAACTCCAGTGAACTGACAGTGATGACGAGCAAGTTGGTTTTGAATATTCGTAGGGGACAACAGCTAAATTAATGACCTTTTCTAGACGAGTTAAGTAAGCGATTACCGTTTGAAGGTAACTCGAAGTGAACTGATGAGAGACCAGTAAGAGATGCAAAATACAAGAATATTTGTACTTACGAGAGTGTGATAGCACAAAACGATGAGACTGTGTGTAATTGGAATGTCGTTATTAATGATGATCTTAGAAATACGAAGGTATATTTGTTGATCGTGTCTAAGGTGAAAAAGTTTTCAGGGAAGTTGTTTTCTTCTGTTGTAAATAAGATGTTACAATGAATTGGAATTCTGAAGCTTTTTTTTTAATATGATTGCTTCGTACTGTGCATTGGTGATTAAAGTGATTTCGCACTTGAATCGTACTATTACTATTACTGTCGTATGTCCCACACATTCAAGAACACTCCTTACGTGATTCCGATACGACACATTGTTACCATTTTTAAGCATCCTTGTTATGCATGATAATTTGGAAGTTTATCACTGCTTCACGGAATTACTTCGGCCGTAGAAGAGTCGGAATCATTTTCAGTTCATTCACCATTGTCATCTTAATGCAGTTGATGATTTTTATTGGAAATCGGAAAACTGCGTAGGTGAGATAAATTCGCATCAATTGCACCAACTGTCAATTAAAGTATTACATTTTTCGGAATTTTTTAGAATTTCCTAGGCCCCACAACTCATAAAGATGCGAGTCAATTTGAAACAATCTTTGTGCGAGTTCAACTGATATCAGGTGAACACTTTAGTGGATCAACATGCTTTTTCACTTGCGACGCATTGGTGAGTGATTTTTGGTTTCGGCATTTTCACGATCGTATCCCTCGAAAACATACCTTCTAGGCTGTAAAGAACTCAAACTGTCTCTCTTCTCTAGCACTAAGCGTATAAAATAGAAGATGTGACCTATCAATCAAATACATTTGCTACTAACTTTCACCCGAATTCGTTGATGATGGATGAAGCTGCTGTTATGTCGGCATCATATTAACGTAAGCATATTCCAAGCAAACTGGAGTATGAAAGTGTTTCCTTACAACATCAAAAAAGATGATCCAATCACTTTTTAAAACAATTTTTGGAGCAAATTTTCATACGCCTTTTTATTAAACTATGTTTGTTTTTAAACTATGTTTCCAATACGAATTGAAAAACTGAATTTAAAAAACCTGAAGCAATGAAATCAGTAAAAAATTGGAGTATTTCTCATAATTTCCTTTGCGCGACAGCCACTTTAGTAACAAGTCAAAGATCATTATGATGATGATAATGAGGAGGATGGAAATTGTGCAAGCATATTTGACGAATGACGAACGCCGAGCCTCCTCTTATGAACGAACGTTGAAAGTATTTTATTATGGCGCAGTTTATCAATATAATTTGGCAATTGTTAAATAACCAGATTCATCTAACGGATTATTCATCCAATAAGGCGTGATTTATCGATTCCTAATTATGTGTGCAATCTTAGCGATCTTGACCGAATGAGATCGACGAAGAAAGTTCATTCAAGTGCTTCAGTGCGTCTATATGAAAAGTATTCACGTGTCTACCTGCATGAATTGCAATATGCGAACGGATATCTGAATGTGAACGAAGGAAGCAAAAGGGAAAAATCAATCGGTTTATCTGGTTAGCCTCATCGTTCAGCCGTTTTTAAAACTGTCATGAGCATTTTTCTAAACTACTGATTCTCGGCAAAAACAAAACCATCCAAGTTTCCAAGTACGAAAAACTCACTGTTTGGTGAATTATTAGGTGGTCCGTTGAATTGAGCAAACATTTCGTGTAGGGCAAATTCTAAACACACCCGTGATTGAACATGTAAAGCCCAGAGTGAATTGCTCGAAAAATAAAAGTACGCTACATTACGAGTCAGGTTACAGCACAGCACACACTCGGCGAACTGTTTTTGATGAATGGATCAGAATGGCATTTATTTCAGATAACGTTGTGATTGTCAGCTGAGAGTGGAATGGAAAAATGTTCGTTGAAATTTATCACATTTTCGTTGTCTGACAATAAAAAAAGTCGTTTTTTTTGTCAACTCGAATTAATCACAACCCGAATTTCGACTAGACGTCATTTCCTTCCGTTCATCAACAACCAAACGAAATGTAATAGTGTTGGTGTAGCTTACGACTGGAAATGGTACGTCGTGGGTTCGAGTCCTGAAAACTTTGCTCGAAACCGAATGGTGCACTAATGTCATCGGTGTTATTAAAACATTAACCAGGCTGTGATCCAGCTTCCATTCAACTACCTATTCGAGTAGATTTTGCTCGAAAATTTCTGTTTCACCTCTCGGAAGTATTTTTTATTGGAGGCGTTGCATGGGAATATCAGAAATAAGCTGCGTGAAATTCTACCAAATATAAATCAACTGCAACGGTCGACGGATATCATTGTTTTTCACCTGATAGTAAGATGTCCTAACGTGGAAATTTCGAATTTTGGAATTTCCTGATTTCACATTCTGAGAGGGTGACTGTTTGGTTGCAAACAATCTCTATGGGATTCCATCAAAAAAAAACTATTATACGTTGATAGCTAGCCTCATCCGATATTACATTACTTGATTATGAAGCGTGTGAGCAAGCAGTTCATGACACGTTTCAAAGCCATTTTCCGACGAACATTCAGAGGTTATTCTCAGCAGAAAACTCAACATCTTCGAAGTAATGCTGACAGAATACCAATCGAAATTCGTACATTGCACCGTCTTGAGCGAAAGCACATTGATACTACAGTTTTCAAGTCTAAATTTTTCGTTGAATTTTACCAAATTTCTGTCAACATGGAACGTCTTTGAGGGAAGAGATCAGAAGGACTCCAAGATTCGAAAACAGACACCGCACTTGTATGTGCGATAGTGTTTCGTTTTAGATGCACAAAATACTCATGTAATATATACTTTCCCTGTTTTATACTCAACGCTTCGAAAGAACCAATAAGATGGATTTTAATTGAACTGCTATAATATGGTGAGAAATAATATGGTGAGAATATGGTGAGAATCCCTATCTGTAAGGCATCTGATTGTTCACTAATAACGACTGTTGCAAACAAGCAAATTAATGAAACCAATGGGACTGCAAGCAGTGCATTAATTTCTGAACAGCTTGAACAAATTCGTTGTATTGTCATAACTCTGTGCATAAATTGAGAAAATGCTTACAACTAGACATTTGCATCCTCTTATCTCAACTCAATATAAATATCACATTTCCAATTTCCTTTCCGTTGAAGAATCAGTCCATAACTATTGCGTTTTATCGGAGAAGCATCAAAACTGGGGACCCGCAAACCGATACCCCTCATTGTTTTAGCGTTGTTAATAATACCTCTCGAGATGAAACGACAAAATCGGTAGTAGTGATGGGAAATGCAGATATCTAAGAATGGGTTTTACAAGAAATTACGTACAAATGTGACAAAAGATGATAGATTACAATCATGTAGAATTATTCGATAACGAATTTCTTCAACACTTGTAGATTGAAGCATCTTTTGCCCCTTCAGCGTCAAAGCTGGGATCTGCTGTATCTAGGTTTTTGTTTCCTCTGGATTACTGTCTTTACCACTGTCCTTATCACAATCTTTATCACTATCTTGGTCAGCTGAAAGGAATCTTTTACTGTTTTCAAATCTATGTCATTCTGCAGTGTTTTTACACCAGTCTATTCTTCTCATGGTCCAAACTTCTCCGATCATGTTTGATTCAATCGATCCTAATGTTGATGGTCAGAAGGCCGTGCAAGGTGATGGAGCGGAGATTTTCACAGTGATAATAACGCTGATTATTCGAACGAATCCAGCCAATACGACCTGATAACAGTTATCCTGCAGTCGACTTGTAAGTTGTAGCAGTGCACTCCACCCACTCACTCCTTCAGAGTTAAGATATCAGCGTGAACCTGATCACAAGCCTAAGCGCAAGCCTTAATGGTCTGAATGTAAATTCGATCTTGATTTCAGCTCTTGCGGTCGCAACACATCTCTCTTATACATATGAGACTTACCTCTTCGGAAACATTCTCTCAGAGACTCTCGAATTGACCGTCCACGACTGCAGCCATCGTCATCATCAGCAGAAATTCCTCTTTTCTGAGGATTAGTCAATTGTTTCTTCAGTTGTACAGCAGTGCTCTCTTCGAGTTCATTAATTTCTTTCACTGACAAATTATACCATCGATCTATCCAACAGAATGTTTCTCTGCAATATTTTCCAGCTTCGTTAGATTTCAAATTCACATCTGATGTCTTTTCGTCCCAATTACACGGCTGTGCATGTTTTTTACAACCAGAAAACGTATAATTCTTTTCAGATAGATATCAGCAATCCTACCTTCAGCTTTGAAATGGAACAATTCTTTTTATCTGCAGTTGTTACCTATCACTCTCAATTGTACTTTTACTACAGTCACCAAGACGACTGGAAAACAAGGCGAAGAACTGCCATGAAGGTTTCGCCGAGTATTGCACCATTCCGTTTTTTGCGATAATCAGTGAAAAAAATCACCGAATGAGAGTTATTAAAAAAGAAACAATGCCTATGAAATTTTGCAAATATTCGTCGATATTGTTTGTGAGTCATTTTTTCTATTGTTCCCTGTAAACCTCTCCATTTAAACAAAACTTGCACGACCTGAAATTCAATGACTGATGATTTTTTAAAGTATAATATTGGTTGTGTCCATAACTACATCAAAAACTATTGTATGATGTCACTGCTCTGCTTGGAAACCAAAGAAAAACCAGGTAAATGTTCACTACCGTAAATATTTTTTTCATAGCAGTTTGCTATTTGCAGTCTAACAACTAAACAATGCCAGTCCATCTAGAACCACATGGAACATACAACTGAAGGAGCAAACAGTGCCCACTCACTCACGCTCAGGTTTACACCTAAGCTTAGGGTGGGCCTTACCCTCGGTAGTGTTTTTTTTCATTCGTCTTGTTTTTCTCTAAAAAACTGTCCCACATGCTTCTCATTGCTTTGTCGTTTCAAAAGAAATAATGTGGAGCTCCGAAAGAGCATCTGCCTTTCTACACGAATACTGAAGAACACTGAAAACGACTTCATTTCACATCAATTTTCATTCCACAATCAAAACTGTGCTAAAATTAAGTGTCATCAGTTATTTGCAGTCATGCTTCCATCACCTTATAACAGCACATTATAGGTTCTGTTGTTTGAGCCCAGTCTTCTTCAAGAGGACCTCGTCCGGTTACTTCGGAATGAAATACTCGCGGATTCGTTTCGTCAGTTATATCCTGCAAATTCTGCATTTGAACCATGTTTCAAGATTACGTTGATCGTCTACTGCCCATTATATTGTGTTTGTAGTGTAAGTATTCAATTTCGAATGCAACTGAACACTTGCCGTTGTCTTGAGATATTTTTCGTCGTATATATCCAGCATTACGACCTGACGGCGTTTTAACAATTTTTTGTCTAAATTCAATGCCTGAAGTAAACCTTCGTTAGCCTGGGATAATCATTTGCACCAACGAACATCTGAATCTCATCAAAAATGCATGACAACAGGTGCCTTTTGAAATGGATATAATATTCCCAACCAGACGATTGAAAAAGACTATCGAACACATCTAAAAGTAGACAGTAAAGACAGTCAAAGATTATACATTGACTACCTACTCAGAGTGAGACTAAGGTTTAGGCTTAAACCGAAGAGTACCTTAAGACTTAGGCTTAGTTCCAGATCAGGCTTGGGCGGACGCTTGGGTTGCGGTTTAGGCTTGGTGTCATTTTTTTAAACTCCTCTTTTTTTTGTCAGCACGTAAAATGTTTTTTCTTCGACCATTTTTTAATCAAACGACCCCCAATAACACACTTGAGAAATCAGATATAATTTACATTATAAATAAAGAGTTGCTCATAACAAGGTAAATACCAACAAAATAAACGAACGTTTTCCGTTGTTCCGTCGTCTTCGATGTGCATCGATTCAATAGTTATGTAGAAATTTTTACCCATATAATCCGGATTCTTAAAGACGAAGTTTCTCCGATTATTCAGCAACGAAATTTCATGCTGATTACCTCATAGACTGATCTCAGAAGGGATTACTCAGTCCTTAGAAGCAACTTCAACATATCGACTCGTTTTGTTTAATCTAGTACTTCTCATGAGTTTATTATAATCAGTCAATACGTCTTCCCAGAACATTTTTTGCTGTTGTACTAATATTTATCCCATTTCAAGGAAGTCAAAAAATTTCAGCGAGAATTTTCTTTTTCTTCAAAATGGCTCACAGCTCGTGACTTCTTGACGAACACGACATACGAATTGAGTTCAAACCGACCGTGAGGATGGTTTTACAGTACGGATAAGCATTCCAACAATCTTCACGCAGAGTGAATGCACTATCCGGAAACGTTTTACGTGCCATCCATGGTATTTTTGACTTTATTCGATAAATCTTTAACGTGTAAATACCCGATATCGTTTCACCTGGTTTCACTTTTGCACTTTCGAAATATTCTTGCTTTATAACCTGTAATCACCATTAATTTCGTGCTGCGATCATCTATTTGTGAGCTGATATGTGCTGTATGCAACGGTACATTGATTTATGGTAGATGGATGCGACAGTGGTGCCGCATCAATCGCTCGTATCTTACAGTAACCACTTCATGCGACGATGGCAAGGTTGAACGATAACTTTATGAGTGAACGTCCTTAGAATATCGATGCTCAGGGGCGTCATAATGAAAAAGACAAGTGTATCGTGGCTATCCTTTCGAAAAGAAACGTAGCGAACATTTTCAAATTCCGGCTATATTCGTTTAAGATGCGGAGAAAATTACCTCAACACCTTCACCTCCGCCCGTTTCATTTTTGCTTGCTTCAGCCACAGCAAATAGTTGACCCTTGCGATATTCAGCTGTCGATAAGGGCATTAAAATGCGATACTCCTGAAAGTTGCAGTAACAATCGCTTCTAATCACTCATCTAACCATTTCTTTGCAATGAAAATATTTGCAAGCTTCCACACCAGCCTTTTACGCAGTTGAAAAAATAAGACTCTTTTTTCACAAGCAACAAATCATTCGTTCTAGAAAGAGTAATAGAGCAACATTGCGATCATCTTCCCATCCGCTATTCCTCCAGCATCGTAATTCTTTGAATAACTTCAACAGGTCACGACTAAAGTAACTCTCGAAATTCCTCTACCTTAACGATCATATTTGGTAGAGAAGATAAGCCGACCCGTGTAAGTGGACGGCACGGTGTGCAAATGAAAATGGCCAGCTGAAGCAAGTTTATATAATCAGATGAAAATAACAATTTGAATAGTAATGGACATATTTTGAAGATATTTTGAATAGAATCGCAGAGGAAAGAATAAATCGACCATTCAACGAATATTGTAAAATTGTTTGTTTCAACTTTAAATTTCAACTTTAAACAATTTCGGAAGTGTTGTGAATAAACTGAAGTGAGTGAATTTTCAGTATTTTATACACCCTTAAAAATTTAAAACGCAATTTATAACCAAAAGCGATAGGGTGTTCCATAACAAAACATGTTAACTGACGTCAAATTGCAAATCTCATACTTCTTTTCAAATACATCCAAATGAACCGAAATCTCATCCGCTAGAACTGGGCTCAGACTTAGGTTCACAGTTACTGTTAGGCTTAGGCTGTAACTTAACCTTCAGTTCAGGTGCAGATCCTAGATGAAAACATCCAATTCGGAAATGTACTGAAAACTATGATTTTCGCTTACGGCACAGCGCAAGGTGCCATAGAATTACCGAACCAGGTTGATAACGTTCCGTTGAGGCGAAAATATTTTGCATCTGAAAAACCATTCAACTTTGAGAATTTGCGTGGCTCATGAAAATTTTCTGCAAGCAAGGTTTGACGAAATAACCGATTATTGGACCTTAAAGCATTGTTTGTTTAAGTTTGACCGCTTAGCGGTTGTTATTTGATAAGTGGTCGCGGTCACGTCAACATGAGTGAGTCTTCGGTTAGTCATTGAATAGATCTAATCAAATGAACCTTATTGAGAAATACCGCTGGTTGTGTTATGGAAAATATTTGGTAGTAAAAATTCATTGAGCAGACACATTACGGGAAGAATTCAGCCCGAAACTAAGTCGGAATCAAATTGGAACAGCGGTCCTTGACTTGATCAAGGTATGCAATAAGATGAGCCTCATGAAACTTCAAGGGTAACTTCGGGAGTAAACGAAATTTTGACATGTGATTCCACGACTAAACAACAGACAGTTGAGAGAGTATGCATATATAGTCAGGTTTTGTTAGGGAAGAAGAATATATCATTATCTCCGTGTTCAAGCCAGTGCATGCGCATGGTCCGAAGATGATACCTGCTGGAATTCACAGGCTCAGCATACAGCACTGTTAGCATTCAGGATTAGGAGAATGAAGTCTAAACGAGGGATTCCCAGTCGATACTCTCTTGGATACTGAAATCATACTCCATCCAACATATCATATCATTGTTCGTCAAGTTTGAATGCGCTGATCAGCTTTCAAAAAATCCTTTGAACATGAAAGAACGATTTCGCAGGGTGAAGGAAACGTCATGCTGAATGCAACGTTCAATTCGAATAAACACGATCTAACAGCCGATAACGCTTTGTTGGAATCTGATATAATTGTATGTATCACATTTCTTCATTTGAGTTACAGTCAGCTTTGACGACCACAAAATTACTCATAGTCACCTAATTTCATTTGCTCAGCTGACGAAAAGAATTCACATAAATTCGTTAGATGGAAAGGATAAAAGGCGGTGATGAAGTAGAAATTAATATATGTATTCGAACGCAAGTTACGAACTATCCTCGATGATGAAGTTGAAATTGATTGCGATTGTGAGTACTGATCTATTTCGTTGATTATGCGATGCATGTTAAGATGCAAAATGCAATGGATGCACTGGAAGGAATGCTTGAGCCACTTAAACACAATCTGAATAATACAGTTATCGACAACGTTAAAGCACAAGTTTCAGCTGAACGTCAAACGTAGTTCCGTTATTATGCATATGTCTACAAACGAAAACATCTTCATTTTCAATATTTTATCCCGACGGTTCTTCTTAGTTGTGCAGAGTATTCGAAACGTTTCATTCAAATCTAGCGCAGAAAGGAATGCTAAACTCAGCAACACTTTTACTCGCATTGTTTTCATCACTTTGCAGTGACAAAAATCGAAGCCTTGAAAGCGGAAGGTTCGCAACTGAATCATGTCAGCTAAACAAATGTACGTCTGAGTACACAGTTATGAGGCAAACAGACGAACAAATTCCTGCATCAGAGCAAACGTATGGTATATCACGGTCAGGTAAATTACAGAACAATGTCATTAAAGAGCTGTTTTCTGAAGACTTTTGACGGTTATGTTGCAATCGAACATTCACTTATGCAACCCAGTGAAAGAATATGCGACTGTCATTCCCGCACACCGGAACGCACCACATTTCACGCTAACATCTCGATTATCACTCATAACTTCAGTATCGACTATGTTCATTCACTTAAAAATTGTCATACACTAGTAATATTCATGGTAAACTGCTGTTTTAATGGAACATGATCATAGTGCCCGAATTGTTCAGTAATTCAAGAGAGGACACTTAATGAATGCATCCACGTTATCTTTCAGCATCAGCTCCAGGACTGCTTCAATCTAAATCAATTAAAGATCCGAGAAAGACTCAAAGAACGGTCAGATATTGGAATGTTTGAGTATACCTGACAATTTTACCGTTATTATCCATTCATTGTTCGTTGCACATTCTAACGTCATCAGGAAGTGATGGAGAAAATGGTTTGACCCCTAAATGATGATGAAGTAATGAAAAACCGTTACATTCGCAAAATGTAACGTGAAAAACCGTCGAATTTAAATTTTTCATCGTGTTGTGGATTAACGGTTTGATATAATTCACCTTTTTTAGCACCTTCAGACCACATCTCAGACAGTTATTGTGTTCAAATTGGCGTTTACCATAACCATCATAAAATGATGTTTAATTGTGTAGTGCATTTGTAGATATCTCGAGGTAGTGAAACATTAGTAAGAGAAAGTGATATTGAACAACCTATACGATCTCAACCAATCGCGAATCTCATCGGTAAATTTAAAATTCAGTTTTATTGCAGTTTGATTTGTGAGAATGATTCGATGAATGGAACTTGTCTCATATTCAAAATTTCGTTCGCCGTTGATGGTAACCGAAATTAACGAGTATGCGTATTGAAATCTAACTGCAAAATACAGTGAAATTATTTATAACAATATCAACAATAACAATATCAACAAGAGCATAATTTAATTTAAGCAATAATTTTAAGGGCCAATTAGAGTTGATACTTCGAGAAAGATGTCACGTCAAGCAAATGCGGACATTTTAATAGAGGATCGTATTGAGCTGATCGGCTCTGGTGTACGCGACACTACGAAAAAACTTATTGCGATTACACCGAGAATATGCCAACGATGCGATGAGGTACCTGCACAGTGACAATATCATTCAGTCATTATGAGTCAGGGAGAAGTGCATCGCAGTCAGGTGCATTCAAAAACTGATGAGTGCAGTACTGATGATTGTATTGGCACCAAGTTGGGGACATAAAACAGTTTGAGGATATCGTTAAAGATCAGCACTCGAGAAGTGAACCTTCAAATAAGTCGCGAAGAAAGCTCAAATTTTTGTCGCAAAGAAGAAAGTTTCTGTAGTTGTATTATAATAGAATCACAAATAACGCTTACAACTGTAATCGTGATGTCTAGAAAATAAAATTTTTGAGAACGTTAAAGTGAAACCAAAAACAAGTCAATCAATAAAAATTGGTGACAATTATATTGTCATTGAACGATCATCAACACTCAAGCCAATGATTCTGTCGGATGGAAAATCAAAACGATTCGAAGAGACGCATACCTATCAAATAAGAACACCTCATTTAGGTGAGACTTGTTCTCTTCTATTCTCTGAATCGTAGAAATTGGTTCAATTATTTCACTGGATTATTTCAAATTTTATTTCAAAAAATGAAATCCAGTTTCTCAAACTGGATTTCATTTTTTGAATTCGAGAAAATAACTGTCTGCAAACTTTTGCTTAATGCTGATCGAATATTAGATGGGCACCTTCAAAAGCGTCGTCGCCGTGTTCGAGATGATACTTATTTGCAGTGAATAAAGATACTGAAAGGAACGTTAAGTCGGAAAGCACATCAAATGGCAGAAGAATATTCAGTTTACGAGGTCCACTTAAGGTGGAATCAAAGCAGCAAATCGTCGCGGGTAAAAGAGGCGGGTATATTGTCGTAGAAGATATTCTGCTCCGTGCGAACGGAAGTACCAATGAGCCACGTGATGTAAGTTAGCTGCACCACTTATCACACACAATAAAAAATAATATTCAGTTTACAATGGTTCTAGTGAATCTGTGCTTTTCATCATGCCAAAATGAATTTGCATTGTGCTGACGAAATTAAGCAATTTCCATAGATTGAAGCATTATCGATGGTTGCACAACTCTTCAAAAGAATGAAACCCTCATCGAAACTGAGTGAATGATGCTGATACTCTATTACCATTATTCATCTCAACTGCATGCATCGTAATCTATTAAGGAAATATTTCCCTTCAAACAACACAAGGAGGACTCTACGAAAGGAACTGCACACAGAGAATCTTGCAAATACAACGAACGTATCTGCGTCGGAGAAAACGTGATTTTAATTCAGCGTGATATTACCGTGCCACCAATGCGAAAGACACAAAATGTATGTCAGTTAATATTGCAAAAAGTTGATTTTCTGTTGAAGCGCATTGCACTCTCTTCGACTGCAACAAACAGAAATTATCGTAATATCGAATTACTGATGTGCTTAAAGAGAACAACCATCTCGTGAGTAGTAAAGTTCTCTTTTAAATAAATAAGGATAGCAGCGGTCATTTGTATGTTTGGGGGCGAAGAGACATTTCACACCACTAGACTTCCATTATTATGCGTGCAGGAGGAAAATATTATGTTACGACGTTTTATGAAATATATGTACACTTCAGGGAAACAGTTTAATATAATAATCACGAATGAGGAAATGATTTTAGAAAATTGCTAATATTTTAGGGGCATTCTGATGAACTGATGTGAGCATTTATGACGACATTTATTTTGATGAATATTTAACTTGCATAATGCTTTGTTCATTCAAAAGCTTGGGGTTGCATTAAACACTGTAAAAAAAGATAAGATGCGGATAAGAAGCAGTCCACGAAGCACTGGGTTATATCAAAGCCAGAGAAATGTTCTCAAATAGAGGGCATGTGAAGTGACACGGGAATGAATCATTTGCAGAACGAATTACTCTCGATGAGTGATACGCGATCATATAAAACAACAACATCATCTTCATCTCTATCTGATACACAAAGGTGAACTTTTCAAAGCAACAACGTTTTCGTTCGATTTGACCTTCCTCCTTCTTTAGCACTTCCCGAGCGTACTGCTTTCCACACTTCAGCATAATTATTAAACACATTTCATCTTGATACCTATGAATGAACTTGCTCTATCCACGCTCGCTGCCGTAAAATCGCTCGCTATTAGTGAACCTTGAATTTAGCTCATCTCATAAATATATTTCCTATCAGCTTTTCCAGATCATCCTCGAGCCTGCGATCAAAGCAACTGCTGTCAATATCACCAAACGATACAGCCAAATCGCCCACACTACGGACAGCCAGCTCACAGCTATCTTCTGGCTTCTTTTCTCCACTGTCCAGTATGTTTTGTATCCGTGACAGGATGGCACAAAACAAATAATCATAAAACGAATTTCTAGAACAATCTCACCTTCAACACTTACTTCTGTTCCGGAAGCTGTCACAAACGCAGCTGTTGAGATCGCCTTATTCCTCATGTTATCGTCTACCTTCTTACCTGATGTAGTCTTTTAGTGAATGCATTATTATTGGGAGATGCGACCTTCGTAAGATGGAATTACTATGTGATTGTTAAAACGTTTAGGTGACGAGCAAATGCAGCTGATGCGAATGCAACAGGGAACCGTATCCGACGAATCTCAAGGTGTATAATTCAGAATCAGGTCTTTTCGCCGCCGTAACACCGTCGCCTGTTTTCTGCTGCCATGAAATTTCTGCACTCTCCTGCAGGACTTCTAGCTACCGCGTAGAAAGCTTACATTTTAGCTCAAGCTTAACTACAGTCAATTCTTCCAACCGAAGTGGGAACAATGTCAAACAAGTTGATGCACGGTGAAAAAAGTGCTAAGCAAGCTAATTTCTTCTAATCAACATAGGACTACGCCTACACTTAGGCTTAGGCTAGTGTTTAGTCTGAAGCCGAACCCAGGCTCAACCCAGACGTGCTTAGGCTGAAGTCCAACCGATGCTTAATCCTAGGCTTCATCTTATCCGGCTTCAGGCTGAAGATTAGTCAAGGTGGGGATATAGGCTCACATGGGATGAACAAATTTGATACCTGTAAAATTGCTGGCAGCGGAACGTCATGTACTCGTGTAATTCCTCCTCCTTGTTGGCTTCTGCTTGCCAAACAGCTTCCAATTTTTAGTTCATCTCTCAAAAATATGCTCGCTGAAACTGGATATATGATGCCCAGTCAACCTTCCTAATACTAGGATAATGATGAAATCGCAGCCATGCTGAAAACGAAAATTGATTTCGAAATGACATTACATTCATATCGCAGACTTCCAATTTGCTTCAATCAACATTCTCAAGGCAATGCATTTGAGTCAGATGCTTCAGAAGGAGCTCTCAACAAGAACAAACCGCAGACTCCACGAGGCTCTAATCAAACACGTACTGCGAGATCACCCAGTGGATGCACACCACCACGACGACATTCACCTCGCGTCGAGCCACTCACTCCAGAGCGATCACCTCCTCAGCCTAAAATAACATCAGGGAGAATGAGGCGTAAGATTGTGGGTGACTCCCAGACAGCTCACTCTCCCGGCGCAAATACGAGTCGTGACATTATTATTAAGGAGAAGAATTTGATGAATTCAGAACAACCGCAAAAGGCTAACGGCTTCAAGAAACCCAAAGGTATGAATATTGAAATCACGTAAAACTGAGAGGAAAATCTTTTAAAACAATCACAAACGAACAAATTTGTAAAATGTGATATTAAGATGACAGTCGCAAATAACTTCAGAGCCGAATAATCTGTTTCTGCGATAAAACCTTACAGGGCACTTGTTCACTTTTGTTTACTTTGGGGGGGGGGAGCCACCCTTCCGCCTAAGTAAACAAGTGTTGATTTCGATAACAACGGAGATGTCTGATTTTGATTCATTACGCTTTTCTATACTCAGTCGCTTGTTTCATCAAAACTCTTTTCAGCGCCAATCAGAAAACTTTCAAAATCCCCTCATCGTAATTTGACTCAAGGGGTTGTTGTCCCGTCAAAAGAGTATCACAACGAAAACTATTCTGCAGAATACGCTGATAACAACCTGAAGGAAGCTGATGAACAGTGAGTGCTATTGGATAGATATGTAGAGCAACTCTTACGTTGCGCATTCGTCAACCGCATGCAGTTCAACTGGAACATCTCATAGCTTTCAGCTAAGAATGAGCAATAAGCTTGTGTGCTTCAATCAGTAGATAAAGCCTAAGCCTTTGAAAATAAGCTCGTAGAATTATTTCTGGAAGCTGAGCAAATTAAAAGAAATTCGGACTGACTCATTTCAGACCGTTCAAAGAGGCAAAGATTATACGAGCAACTAACAGTAAACGGGGGGATAAACAAAAGGCGAGAAATGGCAACGATGTCGAACCGCGATTAACCACCGCTCGATCAGACAAGAAATCGACTAAAGATCAACTGTCAACTGCGAAGTCATATTGCGCAAGATCCGTTGAAGGGTTACGCTCGACTGTCAATGATGCTAAGAAATTCTCTTCCGCAGATTCTGTGCTATCCAATTTGAAGACGGCTCGAAGCAAAATTCGAGTTCCTTCAGAGCAAACGACGCTCATCCAGAACATACCAACCAAACAAGCAATGATGGACCATGGTTATGCAAACAAAAGTGGACATATGAAATCTGACAAAACTAACAGTAAAATGAAAACGGATGAAGAGAGCTCGAAAAGTTGTGAAATAAAAGCAGCAAGAGGACAAGATGAATACTCGGAAACGCCTCGGCGACGTTCAAGAGTGGGCAAACCAACAAGATCATTACATGAACTATTGAATGAGATCGAGTCATCAAATGAGTCACGAATAAATGACACGCGATTTGCACAGAAACGATCGACACTGAACAAGACGCAAAAAAGCAACGGGAGTATGACAGGCAGAAGGAAGCAACGACAATCTAGAGATGATTCGAATGACGTGTTAGATTTCGAAACGGCGAGAAGTCTCTCGTTCAGGTCGCCGAGACGGCGTTCCAAGAAGCGAACACACAATGGCGGAGATGGGAAAATGATCCGAGTGCCATTCGAAAATGAGGCAAGGTAATGAATGACGCAAAGTATTTGAGCTTATTTCACATTTCTCTCCATCAAAATGGCCGAAAAAATACCCAACTGATTGCTTTCATATACACTATGATGGTATGGTAATTTCAGTAGCTGAATTAAGGTCCACAAATGGTGGTGTTAAGACTGTCAGCACGGCGAAGAATCAAACACAAATCGGAACATCGACTAAAAGTACTGAAAAACGATTGTCATCACAATGAGTTTCCATTTCAAGAAACTATTTATTCCTTGTTTGTACAACGTGAGAGTAATCATATGAAACAGGAACCAACATTTGAGATGAATAGTTTTCGAGAGGCATTCAAAATGTCCGTGGAATTAACCGTAAACATTTTCAGTCGACAACTGTTATCTGAAAATGAGGAGAATAAGGCTACTGGGATCTACTGCATCAGACGCAAAACTTTTTGATGCTGTTTAAGTTCACCATCCTCATCATTTTATCCTCAGCCATATGTCCTGACATACGTACTCAAGATCACATGTATTTACCTTTGTCTTAAGAGTCTAACAATAAATACTTTTTCGGAACAGTAACCGTTTACCATTTCAGGAAGCTCAGCAACTGCTTTAGGTAGCTGGAATCTTCATGAAGCTCGTGTGGAACGATCAAATTCCGTTTCTCTTTCATCACAGTCCGGTTCGTTTCTTGTCGAATAATACTTCCACTGCTAGCTGACCGTGAGAATTGAGCAAATCTGTAGGCGTCGAGAAAGACCATTCCATTTTGTTCTGTGCTAATGAAACGGGATGAGCTAAAGCCAATGCGTTGTTTGATTGCAGCAATGCTAAAGACACCTCATGATGTTGATACAAGAACGTCATCGCAACGTACTTCGTCACTTACATCAAAAAGTACCTTTTTTTTCATGATTCATCTCATTCGATCAGTCAGAGTTGATGTATTTGTCTCCGAAGTGATCGCTAAACTTCCGTTATTTTTTTCCAAAATTACGGCATCGCAACACAACATCTAGAATATAATAAATGCTTTTAGCATTTGTTACTGTTACGATAAGAAATAATCTACGTTTATAATTCTCTTATTTCACTTTCAGATGAACACTTGGCAGCTGAAGGAGGGCAACAAGCTACCACACCAGAAGGTTCCCGATATCGCTTTTTGCAAACCAATTTTTTCTCATCAACAATCCTCAGAAAACATTACAGACACATTAGATTATCGTTAGTCCCATTCATGGAAAAACTGATCAAGTTCATCGATCTTCAAAATAGATTTCATCTCGTCCATAGAAAAACGTTGTCCAATTTCAAACTGTTTCGTGCATTCAATTCAATTTTCGAATCAGTCCTCCATTGAATCATTGAAGGGAATGCGCTGAAAGAGTGTCAAAGAAGCGTCAATTTATTCTCAGACCGTTTGCACGCACCGGATCAACTGCCCTCAACGGTTCAATCGTCGAACGGATCGCAGCATTCCGATAGTTCAGATACAATTGTCATTGAATCGGCTGGTCCTAATAATATAGTGGTTTGTACACCTTAGTGTGTCTTATTTTGTGTTCAAATTCGAATCATTACATCTTAATGGCACGAATTGACAAACTGGTCGGTTTAAATGGTTTCGTCCTCATTGAATGGACAGTTTCATTCGAAAACGTTCAGTTACATCCGATTGTTTCTTTCCTGAATGGTAAACGTATCTCTATATGCGTGATGATTTGAGAGTGTTACTTTTCAGATGACTTTGAGTATTAATATACGAGTTAAAGGAATGGGAATGCAATCAGATGGTAAAAGCCATGGTTTAAAGACAAAATGTGTCATAATTGGAGGGCACACGGTTTTTGGAGAGAATGCATAAACTGCGATATACCTTCAAATCAACTTTATTGTTCCTTTTATCTCCGATGTGGTCCATAGAGTTTTTGCCCACTGGTTCGTTCAGTGAATCTAATGAATTTTCTGCTATTGTAAAAAAACTTCAATAAATCATTTTTTTACATTCATCTGCGTCAAGTGAACGTAAAGCTTTGTTCACTGGATAATCCAGTACGAAGTGAAAGCAGATAGGCTATTCGGTTCATCTCTACCGCTTTATCGTATTGAGCAAAAGAATAATCGCCTTGTGCTCATCGAATCAAATCCGATTACTTTAATGGTTAGCAGTTGTAGAGAATGTCTGTTTCCTTGATTCCTTGCCATGTGTACGCTATAAAACTCTCGTTAAAAATCACTTAAATCTCTCAAAAAACCGTATTTATTCAGCTGTACTTAGAAGAATGCAGTTTAATTCGCTTACTTTTAGTCACGCCAAATACATTGCATGTATGACGAGGACACGATGTTGACTACGAAACTGCGCTGTGAGAAAAACTCTTTATGAATCACCAACATCAATTTTTGATAATTGTTCGATGGCTTGATTTAGCGCAATGTATATTGCATTTTTCATCTGAAGTGTATCGCTTAAGAGAAATCGCAAGCGACAACACTATGGGATCACATGAGCTGAATTTCAGGATTGTTTGCAATCGTGATACCCGTTTTTATAAGTCTGCGCAAATGCGGAAGTATAATTTACGGAGCGCACATCAGATCCAACTGATCAGATCTCTACGAAACACGTTCCAACTTGATGTTCGAACAAAATTGTACACAGTTTAAAAATGGATCGATGAATCTGTGAATTAGTCAAATATCATGGGTATATTGAGGGCGGTTTAATTTTACGAGAATGAATCCACCACCAACACACATCTTCATCAAATTTTTTGCATTATTATTGCTTGCATTTACATTGTTTTTACTCATTTCATCCATATATCTGCCCAAAAGAAGTTTTGTGCTATTGGACAACATTTCGCATGTCGATACCTGCTGAAATATTTACGGCTTGAACACATCCGTGCAATATGATATTATGTTAGACGAAAAAATAATGATTCAGTTCGATAGGTGATAATCCTAGGGAGTGATATCCATTTTCGAATGTACAATCTGATCTGACACGTGAACATATATCGTTTACTTGAAACATTCATTTCAACTGAGATATATGTTTTGCGAATTACAATTATAAATTTCAATTGCGAACGATCAAGGTAAAAACGCAAATCACACATCAACGCAACTATAACAATTTCAGGTTTCATTGAATACTTATTTTATTACGAGATGAGTTTATTTGATTGTTGAGTAGTCAATAATTTTGGCCGGAAATATTCAAGTGATTCAGGATTCCTCATCGACGTTTTTCGAGCAACCTATAATTATAGCATTGGATGATCAATTAGGAATGAAGGAAAGCCGGTTGACGATATAAAGTAGAAACGCATTTGTTCGAAAATAACTTTGAAATTTTTTGAGTTATGTGTAGTTATGAAACGGTTCCATATTCGGTCATATAACTTCTACAGCTAAATTTATTGAAGTGAACTTTTTGAGCGGATAACAATCCAACTACAACTCATCGTCAGTGTTTCACTTGAATAGGTGGTGTTCCTATGTTCAGCCGAGTCAAAATTTACGTCAAAAAGTAAGGGGTCAGTCACTTGAACCAATGTTGACCATCAAATGATCAATTCACCTTTTCTTCATTCAAAACCTCCCTTACGGCCACTTCCATTTTCTTGCCACTGATTGTATACTGCAAATTCAATTTGTTAAAAAATTTGTTCCAGTCCTTTCACGATTAATAAAATATTGCTGTTTGCAATTATAAACAATGTCTTGCGTCAACTTATTCAACACAACCAAAATCTGCTGTTGAGTTGGTGACTGAGTAGCAATCCGATTTCATTCCTTCACTATTTGAAAATAACTTATAAATGCAATACATTGAGAGTTAAACTAGAACATTGATGGTGTTCATTTCAGCACTTAGGACTGCATGCAAATCTATTTCAAAACCTCCACACAATATTGGTATGAGCACGTAACGGCGAGGTGAAGTGACACTTTGTGAATAAAAAAGATTCAAAACTGAAACCGGAATATCATCAACAGCCACGACAGTGTCTGGTGCATGGCGAGGTGACATCAGCGTTCGAAGTTGTTGTTTCAGTTTCGATATCAGTTGATCAGTTAAATCATAAGATGGTGCCATTTTAACAAACAATATAATGCGCTCATCGATATTTCCATTCCTTGAATAATGGCACATTAGAGTGTGTATCAGGATGTGTTCAGGATAGGCTCTGGGATTAGGTTTCCAAGAGGGAACGTGTTAATGCATTCGATCTGTACCAATGACAGTTCGATGCCGTGGGTCATGCTCAAACAAAAATAATCGATTAAAGTAAACAATATGCAGGAACGAACAATTTTTGTGGTGCGACAATACTGTCGACTATTTCATCGAATTTTTGCACCACTTCGTAAATCTCTGCCGTACCAATACGAACTCCACCGCGGTTCAGCGTTGCATCGCTTCTTCAAAGAAAAAATTTATCATTTTCGGAGATTCAATTATCAGTTCAATATTTAACCAACTTTATTGAGACAGAGTTAACACTGTGAAGAAATATACATCCATTTATTACACTTCTATAAATGATTTTAGAGGAATGATCTCTACCCTTGCTGCTATAGGCGTCTGTAGTAGCAAATTACGAGCATCTAAATTCACATTAACCGTTCTCGCAATTTTACTAAGCAAATGATTTTGAACATCATAATTAAATGGACTGACTATATGTGAGCGATTAAAAACAGATCAGAATTAAGAGAAGGCAACCTTCCGAGCATGATGATACCACCAGTGTCGGGATTAATACAGCAATAATCACCATGTGTCCATATCCCGTCGAATCTATCGAAATATGCCTTCTTATATTTTACACCATCAGGATCATTGATGAAATGTGACGGCATCGATGGAAACGGTTTACGACACACCAGTTCACCTTGCACACCCAACACTGGTTCACCTGGACAAGTCCGAGAAATTAGTTTATTGATGTTAGTCGAACTGAAATTAATCGATAAGAAAGTTGAAGTAAACAATAGAACACACCTTGATCATTATAAGATGCCATGTCCATACCAAGATAAGAACACTGACATTCACCTTCGATTACAGGTAATAATTCAGATGCACCCATAAAACAACCAATTATGTCTGTTCCGCCGCTGATCGAACCGATCACTGCCTGAAAACAGCAATTAGATTTGAACGATACAGCTCTAAGAGAACGTTTTTCATCAATGAGAACTACTTGTGTTAAAAAGATAACTTCGAATTGTACTATATAGGAATTATCCTCAAAAACGAAAACTTTGTCCAGCTTCATCCTATTAAAGCTTCATCAATGTAGTTTCTTAGAAATGCAAATTGAGTGAAAGATGCTAAGAGACAGAAACATACTTTTGCACGAATACTATTATTAATGTATCGAAAGCAACTATTGCTCAAAGGTGATCCAGTAGACAGTACCATCCGAACGGATGATAAATCATAAATTTTTGCTGAAAATTTATCACTTATTTAAACAGATCGTACAGTCAAATTCGCTTTAGTTTTTCCTTCCAAATTGAAACAGTGTAAAACGAACCAGGGCAATCATCAAGTTTAACGTATTCCTCATAAACTTTAGCTCCCATACCAAGTATGGTGCATCGATGTTTTGCAACAATTTTGAAAAGAATATGTGGATCTGGCAATAATGGTGATTCGTCAAATAGAACCACACTCATACCTGAAACAAACAGTACTAAACTTAGTGTACGCATGTTTTTCTTACAAAAATATGAAAATTTGAGATAGAGAATAGAACATGAGATAAACGAATGGCAAAAGCACGGCGTCATTTAATCTGATAATCAAGCATTTCGATCGGTTACTGCAGTTGAGTCCATAAAGTTCTGACATTAAACTATATATGCAGGAATTTGATTTTCAAAACAAATGGATATTCGGATTAATAATGCATTGAGTATGGTAGTACTCATTTATAAGAATGTATAAACTAAACCCACTGAGTACTTAGATTATATGAAATGATGAACTGAGTAAAACATGAGCACAAACCAATAAAAAACGAGGACATCAACCAATTCCACATCATCCATCCACAGGTCGTATAAAAAAGAATAGAGTCATCCGATTGAAATCCTGTTTGCAGTAAATGTTCTGCGAGATGTTTCAGTAATGTACCCTTGAATGATCCTTTCACCATAAGTAAACTCATATTGACAATGAAGAACTCTCATGCTTTCTCCGATTCCAGAGGGCCATTCCCTTCACTACATCATTAACACTCACCTGCTCTCCCTCTTACAACCCTCGGTTTGCTCAGTGCATATGCATATATACGAATGAATAGTACCACTTACTCCAACTGTATGCACCAATCCCTTCGGTGATCCAGTAGTGCCGCTCGAAAACATTATAAAGAGAGGATGTCCAAATGGAACCTGAAATATTAAATGCAAATGTAAAATAATAATGAAAGGCTTATTATTATATATCCATGTTCGTATAATCGACAAATGAAAGCGATTCAATGATTTCATCGTTGAATTTCTATGTTAACATGATAGCAAAACCAATCGATTGGTTTCAATCGAATCCACTGAAATAATTCATTTCGCTAGAATTGATATATTTATTCGCTTTTATTAAACGTTTAAGTTTCTTTTTAATTTAAGGAACACCCGCATTTCATCATCGAAGTCATTCTGCTGTTACTAAATATCATGCTGACTATTATTCATTTGCAGATTCCAATACACATCAGCAAAGCAAGATTCCTCACTTGTAAGTATGATAGTACTCTTGAATTTGCTTGTTTTCATGCTCTGTTTAACGCTGCTAGAGATGATATTTTGATAACTGCATAACTATGAGGTATTAAAAAAAACTGGAAAGATAAAACTACTTACACGGTGAACTGAAAGTCACTTACATGGGTGAACTGAAAATTTTCAGTGGATGAAGTACCTTGTAGGAACTGAACGAACGGAACGCATAAAGGATCTGCTTCTAGTGATGCGGGAATCTCTGATTGATGGACATTTGTTAAAATAACTTTCCGGAGAGATGGTAATCCTGGATGTATGCAACAGTATAGGCAACAATATGTCGAAACACACGTTCTGAACATCATTCAGTATGAGAACAGTTACCAGACAATAATTTTGTTCTTACGAGTCATTTCTCAATAATCTAACATAAACACACAAAACGGTTCGAGGAGAAGAAATGCTTCAATTCAGTATGAATCACAGCGTTAAATATTTTAATGTCGAACCCTTGATTATCTCTGTAATCTTATTTTCCAAATTAAATTCTTTCCCTTTGTAGGTAGTACGAACGGCTGAGAACAATACCACAGGATTCAACTGAAAATAAAGCATTGTATAACGAGTGATCAACAACAGTTCAACATCTTCATTAAACAAACATTGTGAATACCAGCCCTGACAAAAGAACGCTATTCATGAACACATCTTAGAGTGATAGTTCGTACAAAACCTAATTTCTTATCTGCTTCCACTCAGTTGCCAATCAAAATTCAGCTATTGTCTCAAGAATGATCCACAAAACCTCCATGAACCGAATGCAACCTATACCAGAAATCGCCATCTATGATGCTTCCCAACAAATTTTGACTGGCTGGAGTATTGCGCTGTGGAATGGTCATTTCCTAGTCGCGCACTTTCACAAAAAGTCAGAACATAAAAAAAACCTGTTGAAAACGATCCAATACACCGAGTGTCCCGAAATCAACAGATGCAGATGACCAAACGGCACCAATGGCCGTTGTAGCGAGCATGGCGACGGCAGTTTCGTAAGAATTTGTTAAAAAACCAACGATTCGATCACCCTTTGTGATGCCTTCGTGTTTTAATGCTATCGCTAATCGTTTCACATCACTTCGTAGGCGGTCATACGTGTAGTATTTACAGACGGTTTCTGATTCTGAATTAACAATTTTATGTTGTGTTGATAAAGTGTCGATGAGAATGCTCACTTATCTGGTCACAGTGCTCGGAATAAGGTGTGCTAACGTTTCGATGGAAATAGCAAAGGCGATTATTCAGTAACGTTTTGCATTATTTCACGTACTCGCATCAATAACCGCAATCTTCTCTGGATCAGTATTTTGATGAGCATACAGAAGATTCTCAGCGTAGTTCAATTCCGCACCCATGAACCATTTCGGGACTTTGTCCATTCTTACCGTTTCAACCACCTCAACATGGACATTCATGAATACATATGAATCGATGCTCATTTCGTGATTCATCTGATACATTCCGAAAACACTGATCAATTCAATTGGAAGCATGAATCTGGATTAGTGAGATTCGAACGATACTTAGACTGCATGAGAATGGCAATCTGAATTATGAATAGCAGATGGACAAACGAGCAACCTGAGAATATTGCGATTTCAAGAGAACGCCGCTGAATTTTAACACTGCTTCCCAAAAGTCGGCATAATGATCGCATGACCATCGATGCAACGATGCATATGAACCTGAAATCCCTTTCAAATACTTTCTTCTGATTCGATCGTTCACCATCTGTCAATATTTGACACGAATCACGAAAATTGCCATGAATAAGTCCAGTGTAAAAGCTCAGAAAGTAACTGCAATAAGTGCGTTAATGCTTTTGAAATGAACATTCTTTCTAAAATCATATCGTTGGATGCCTTTCAATACTTTAACATGACTTTTTATATATTCATCGCACTCTCGACGTTTTTTAAAATCTGAAAGTAACAATTGAGAATTTTCGTTGTGCTTACCAAATTTGCGATTATAATGTTGTTCAACGAATTTAATGAACTTAATAACAGGAAGTTCGTTGAGTTGTTGTTTATCGCTCGGTGGTGAATAATACGAAACTTCTGAAGCAGTCATCTGTGCTGAATTATTGTTAATTTAATATCACTGCTTTGAAACAAACATTTGCGATTGACAGTTACTGTCGACAGAATAAGTATTGCGATAAATGAAAGCAAATTTATATTGAAGTAAGGTAATAGCTTGCGTTATTACAATAGCGATATCACTCTACATACAATAACCTGCTCATCGGAAGGAAACGAGAAGGAAAAACAACAACATGACAGTCGAGTGAGTATTTATGTACATGTGCGTTAGTTTCGCGTATTACACTCTAGAAAACCTCTATGTTGAATGCAAACAGTGATTGACGCCAATCAATTGGGAAATAAACGATAGTTCTAGAAACTGACCTTCGTCACAGAATAAAATTTATTTGAATCTATAATATACTAAGAATGAATTTCGTATGGTTTATGGGCAAGAGCTGATGATAAATTTCCAAAGGATAGGCGAACTATGGTTGCGGAGATATGGCAGAAGAAAATCAATTGTCATCTGATTAAGTCACGCCACTTTTGATAAGAGATCAAATAACTGGTATCACCAGTGAATGTCAATAAGCAACGTTACAGTCATAATAAAAACGAGATAAGAGAGAATAAAACAAGAACCATGTGAGTCGGAGGAAGTACAGGTTTTAATGGTTCAACGCAAATACAAGATGCACAATGTCTGTTCTAGTTTTAGACGTTCGTTTTGAAATCATGGGAATATATCATTTTACGGTCATCAGTTGCTTGTTACTAAATTCACTGCAGAGCTTTCAGAATATACACTGAAAATTCAGTATGTATTAATAGTAAACTTTCCACGAAAACATTAGTAATGTAAAAGTGCAGTAGAGTATTTGATGTGGTATAATTTTAAAATGTTTCACATAATTTTTTAAAATTTTCATTGGAACAGCAATGTGCTGAGGTACATAAATGCGATATGGATGATATGTCCGTTTACAGCATTTGCCATGCACTTTGAAGAAATAGGTAATTTTTGCGATTGCTAGGCATACGTATGAACACGGACATGCATTTGAACTTCTGATGACTTCGGAATTATAAATTCTTCACTAGATTTTGTTTAACAATGAATGATTGTTTCATGCTTGCATCGTTCCCTGAAACGGTACTGCTGATCTATTTCATGAACAGAGCGATCAAATGGTGGTATTCGATGATGTTCATTTAATGACTTTGGTATCATCATTCATTCGGCACTGATCAGTTTCTTTCGCCGATTCACTTCATCATTTCTCGATCTCTTTGAAATGTTCGTTAACGGTCATTTGTTACAGCGATCAGATCAAGAAAGCAATTTTTATTCACAGAATCACCTGTATTTCTAAGAGTGATACTCTAAGTGAAGGAGAAATCAGATGACAATAGCAGACATTTCCAAATATCAAACAGAACACACCAAACATTGAATCGAAAATCCTAAGGCGATGGATCAACTGATTCAGACTCGACTATAGTCAACTATAGTCAGCTCGACTATTAGGATAACAAACATGCACATACATCATTCTCCACCAGTAACACATGCCACACATTAATGACGTAGTTGTATGCGTTGTAATCTGACTGTTACGTTGAAAACACATAAATTCACGCTTTGTAATGTTATATCTAAATGTAACGTGAAAACAAATCAATTATTAAGAGATAACTTCTCATGGAGACACGCCGGTCAGTGCTTTCCTTTGGCCATGTGACAATTAGATGTACGACATTAGCATACACCTTATCAGACATGGTTTATAGCCCTGAAGCGTGTCTGTTGAATGAACATTCCCTGGGAATTGTTTTCGGTTATATTCATAACGCTCGTGATTTCTTAGTATTGTAATCATAACACATGTAATTACGCATCCCTTTACCGTGTCACGACAAATCACATTATGAACAAACGTAATGAACGATTCAAGAAAACAACACCGATTCAACAATTAATGAACTTGGATACTTTTGTTTTATGATGTTTGAAGTTTTGTTAAGTATCAGTTTCATCTGACGTGAATGTTTCTGTCGTCGAACACTTTCCTAATCGAACACTATCATCACATTTCAATGCCGCACATAGTAACGTTCTCATTTTTGCGACAATTCTCTTACTGATTTTGGAATTTGTTCATGATCATTTCATTTCTGAATTGTTTCTCTGATTTTCTTTAAGGGTTTTTTTTTGACTTTTCAATTATCAAACTAGGACGTATAATTGTTTGATGAACTATTTTCATTTTTGTCGATTCATTAATATTTTAAAAGCATTTTAAAATTGAAAGTCAAAAAACGGTTGAGGAAATTGTGACGCATTGTTTCATTTTTTTGAAGTGAAAGTTTTTATTACTCACTATCAGTTGTTGCAGATCGCTATGGAGAAGGGTGTTTCAAAATTGGCATATTGTATTAAGGAAATATTTATTGATGTATGTTTCATTCGTTATTTTTTGATAGAGATCGAGTAAGCGTTGAATAAAGTCAAAATTATTAGTTTGATTCCAGAAGTCGTGTTTGAACTAAAAGCCAGAATAGGTAGTCAGTTGGAAGTATACAGAAGATGTTCATTTCAAAAATATTCGGGTATCAAACCTTTTTCTTCATAAGAACGTTTACACGAGATTCAGTGGTTTTGATCCTTTTGTAAAATATCACTTAGATACTTCTTCGAGCCATTCAAAAAGTGAACAGCTGAATGAATTCAAGGCACATTTCCTTTAACAATGAAGACGAGCACTTAACATGAATGAAGTTACATTTTCAGCAGAAGGTCAATGAATTCGACTGGCTACAATTCTTCACGCTCCGTTACAATTCGAAACTTATTCTCTCGACATTCTCAAAGGTCATGAAATTTCGTTGATTTCACCCCCATATTGTCGAAAGTCAATCGTGTGTCTGTTGACAATCTGAATGATTGTAAACGAAGCAGCAGCCATTGCTTTCAATATATTGTTGATACGTTTCAGATCGAAAATGATCTCTACACTAAGAAAAAATCATTGATGAAAGTTTATTTGGTGAAAAGTATCGATGTGTTTTGTACAGAATGTGGCATACGAATATTCAATGCCGCACAAGTATGTTAAGCATTAAATTAATACTTTTTCTTCCATTATCACTACTAGAATACGTCCAGAATTATTCCTGTTGGTTAGATTTTTTTCACATTTCATAATTTTTGACGAATTTTTGATGCATGCCATCTGAATGTGTGTTGAAAGTGTACTCGGATTTCGTCTGAAAGTATATTCGTTAAGAAATGTAACACTTTCGTAGGTTGTCTCTTGATTGATTCATGAATGCATAATTGGAATAATTCGTCGTTGAAGGCAATCTGTGATACGATCGAACATGTTTCGCCACGAATCAGTCAGAAGACCGATGCGTTCGGTTTTCTTCTTGGGAACGACACGAATGCTGTTGTGAAGGTTCACCTACTGTTCAGTTTTCCCATGAATTTCCGCTTTAATTCCAATCAGAGCTGGAAATGAGGTGTTGTACGTCATGACTGAAATGCACCACAAAACATGCTCTTCAGCCATTCTCAATTTATGACGGTCCTCATTTTTTAAGATTCATTTATTGAGATTACCTGTTATTTTAAAACATCCTGCGATCGGTTTGAAGTAGACTTTTTAAGTGGAAAAAATTTCTTTCAACTCTGATGAAGGCTTGATGGAATTTGGATTGATATCATGTTTGATTGTTTGATTGTATACGTTGTTCTGATGTGATGGATTGCTTATAGTTCGTATATAAAATGAATTGAACTGCAGAAATTGGCAGAACGATGTGATGAGTTGCTATCGTTGTCGAATAATTGCACATTACGAACGTTAAGCTTACATCTGCTGATTTGTTTATTAAGCGTGTCATCGTCACCTTCACTGATCCGGTCTCTTATTCAGTCAACAAGTATTTATCCGTCAATCCTCTCGATCCTTAATGATTCCGAATTGTGCTCATCTGATGGGCCTGCATCACGTAATGCATTTATACTTTAATTATTTTTTAATTTCACTCAGATTCGGTCAGTTGCATTGGAATAGTTGCTCACTTGAAAGGGGTAAAAATTGTTGTGATGAAGTGAAAAGAGTGGGATTTTCGAAGCAGAGGGGTTGAAGCAAATCTGTTCTTTTTTTGTGTAATGTTTATCAATTGGATATACTGTCGAATTCAATCATGATAATCTTCAAGGGAAATAAGCGTGGAATAATTTGATCAATTCTTTCTTATGGCTCTCTTCATATGTTAATTTATTTTCAGTGTTACTATTGACGTTGTTGGCTGGTGATAAATATTCCGCGGACACTGATTTCTTTGCAGAAAAATTAATAGCCGAGTTCAGGGATTCGTCGTTGACGGTGAGTGAATCGTTTTCGGTTGAACGCATTAAAGTGCATTGGGCAGTCTTCTTTGCAGTAAGGAAAACTGCATTTTTCTTGATCACTGACACTTCTTTCATAAACTTCAGACAAAAATCGTGTACGATTTTGAATGTGTTCGTTGTATTTATTAACATTGTGTTTGCTCGCTTTCAAATTCTTGAGCATTTCAATAAAAAGCTTTGAAGTGATATTTTACCAGGACCTTAATAATTATGGACGTTAGCGGGTGGAAAGATTCCTTAGTTGTGTAAAAATTGTTCGCATTCATGACTTTTCATCCCCTGTTGTGATCAGTAATAGTGATCAGAAAATTATCATTGACTTGTTTTAGCAGCAGTGATAATAATGATTATGGTTGTGGAATAGCAATTGAATGATGACAATAGAATCATTTTATAGGGTTATGAAAGCATCATATACGAATGGATTGTTGATTGTGTGAATGTTTATAAAGACAAGTTGGCTTGTGGGTCACCATCATTGTTTGGATCGTTGGTGAACACGGTATTGCTGTTTGAATACTTAGGTGTAAATGATCACTACTGCATTTTAGTTTTGGATTATTTTATGTAAACATAACGATTATTCCATATATTCTATTTTAGATGTCAAGTTTTTTAACGATGGGTGAAGAGAAATCGATTATTGAATTCGGTTCCAGTGATGATGAATTGGAAAATCTATTGGCTCTATATTATGCTGTGCGGAGTAATCAAAAATTTACATCGCTCCTTACAGTGGTTCTGTTTTAGTCATTCATTCAGAATTGTATCACTGTAGAATACGTACATCATATGCGTATTGCTGCTGTTGATATGTTTCATTGAAGCAAAACAAAACTGAATGCTCAGTTGAAAGAGATTAAAGTAATGAGAAAATTACCTGTGATGTTACGACCTTAACATGTGCATTATTACATGGAGGTGTGTAGAATGAGAATAATATTAGTTATAGTAATAATAAGGGCCGGACAAGTCGACAAATAACGGCTGTTTGTAATATTGAAGCTGGTGTTTTACAAGGAAACGTCTACCAATTTCCCCCGTCTTATTTTAAATTGTTTATTCTATTTGATTCTATTCTATTTCTCAACTCATCCTGGCCTTATTTTTACTATTACTGTTTTTACTATACCCACTGTTATTATTCTCAATCTGCACACCTCCATATCATACTGCGCATCTTAAGGTCGTAACATCAAAGGTAATTCTCTCATTGCTTTTTACTCTTTCAACTGAACTTCAAAATGCGCATATCTTTATAATTACATTCATCAAAATTGAATGCGGTTAAGGATTAATGAAGCAGCCTTCCTTATCCTTGTTTGAAACCATTTTTGCAAGGAGAATTTCATTTTATAACACTAAAATATTAGTCGTGATGTATGTTCATCAATTACATTCAGGAAGCACGTCGGGTTATGGCTCTTAGCTGTTTTTTAAAAATGCTTTCAGTAATTGCTTGATCCCTTTAATTTATTTCGACAAGTAAGAAACAGTTGATTTTAAGTATTAATTAGTTGAGTATTAATGATCGTTTTCAGATGAAGCAGACTCGGCCTAACGTTAACAGTGAATTGGATACAGTGAAGGAAACAAATTTCCTTTCAGTATTCCTCACATATTGCTCCTTCATTATTCACGATAGCAAACGTGAGAACGTTCTCCATTCATTGACATTTGATAATAACGCTGCAGAAATTCAATATGTCGATAATTGCGAAATTACTTGATATCACTTTTTGTTCGTTGCTGAATTGTGTACCATCTCTCGTGCTATGATAGAGTTGACGTTCTGTTCTGTTATAATTCAATATTTCTTCCTATATATTACCTTATGGCCTGTGAACTGTCAGCACCGAAAGCGCAAGAGCCAAAAAAAGTTTGTGGATTGAAACCCAAAAGCAATTTAGATGAATACAGCAAGCGTCGTTGTGAGATATGTTTGCTGATATTGATGAGTATTGTTGATGATATGCACGCATTGAGTGTAATGCATAACCCAAACCTTTTGCTGTCGACACCGTTATATCGTCCACCGATGCTGCATCGTGACGCTGAATTCGTCGATAAACCTCAAGCGTGCACCATCGCTGCTGCTTTCTACGACCTTATCTATGAATTTATTATGTCGCATATGCTGATCACTTTCCCTCATCATCTTTACCAGTAAGTTTCATCAATTCTCATGTCGTTTTGAAATCATTCATGAGCACATTCGACAGATATAATTTCTCTGATTACGATCTCGATAAGTAAACAAACATCGATGCAGCTGAACATTTTGCAATATTCTTACTTAGAATTGTTCCCAAATGCAGTGTAATAAAGTGGTTTGTGCTTAGATTGGCAATTGGTATTATACACAGAATGGTTGCGTTTGAGAAGCGAACTTCTTGCCGAATCACGAAATGGAAGCCAATTTTCGAAGGTATTTCTTCAGTGAAGTTCGATTTCCTTAGTGAATAAATTATACTCGATTTAGCATATTTTTAGAATCGGAAAGGATTAAATTCAATCATAAAAGTCACTGATCAATCTGATGAGCATTCACTGTAATTATCATTTCAGCGCTGTTAGCACTACTCAACTTTCTTGCATCGAACGAAATGCACGTTGACGTAACAGCAGTGCACCAGATATGTGTACAAATTATGATTCTGTTGAATCTTTTCATCACTTACGGTGATACGTTCCTGCCGAATGACATTGCCTATGATCATATGTGCTACGAGATCATTAGACAAGAAGCCGTCTTTCGGAAACTTCTCAAATCCGCTGCAAAATTACGAGAAACTGATTCCGAGAATGAGGAGAACTCAAGAACGTACGTCTTAATTTCACTTATCTCTTCTTAATTATTCGTTCTTGTGCTTTTATATAATTCAAAAAAGGTTATTGTTGCATAATGTGTTTTCGTATTCAGAAGAATTTGATACCAATGTATATTGAATTGTCTTTCTCGAGCGAATTTTTTTTTGTTTCAGTGCCACGAAAATAATCAGCCAGCTGGAGAATCCGTTGGAGATAGTGAGCCATTTTAAAGATAAACTTGCGCAGCTGAATACCACGAGTTTTTCTGAAGAAGAGGTTAGCACCTTCAGTTAGATGCTTCTTCATTCATTCGATTACTTCATCAATTCATAAAAATTTAGAGAATATGCTACTCGACCGTCGATTCCATTTGAGCACTTTTTAATTCGATTGAAATTCCCTCAAATTGGCAATGAATTTGAGATATCATCAGATTGAAATTTCGAAACCGTGATCGCGTAATTCAGGTTCTTGAAGTGGTGCGAAAGAATTTTGACTCTCTTCATCTGAAACTCTACGAAGGTCTTGAAACGGCAGAACCATATGATCCTAATTGTATAAATGCATTGTTGGATGATTTGGTAAGTCATTATTGAATTTCATTCCCATATTCCCTCGCTTTTTGAACGTAAATTTGTGTCGGCACCAGCAAAAGTTTTTCCGTTAGGTTGAGATCAACTACGAAGAAGTTTGTATCAGTTTCGGTAACTGAATGCAGATAGCGTTCAGTTGTCATTCGTATAGTTGGCATTACATCACGGCATTCTATCATTTCAAAATGAGAAACAACTTTTCTTCTGTCCATTGTCATTTGCTAATTCATGCTTGGAATGAACTGCTGAAACATTTTATGGCGTCTAAATGAATGTGTTCATTGCAGAGATTGTTCGTGAAAAGAAACTCTAAGAAGCGTTACAGCTTGCAGAATTTTGAGTATTCAGATATGCTGAATGCGTTATCTTCAATCGAATCACGAAAGTCGTCCGCAGTGTCCCGTACTCATTCGCGAAAGTCATCCGCGTCAATTGATTCGTAATTTATTCGTACCATTAATCTGTTTGCATCGAATGTGATAATGTATTTTCGGGTGTTAACCACAATCGTTGTGAAGATTTCATCTCCTTTGAATTTAATCATCCGTTGTTATGGCTAATTTGTTTGAATGACCAATGGAGTTCGATCATGGTTGCTTACACATACGATGAATGAGATGGATTCCTTAGAACAACTGTCTTTCGTTTTTGTCTGTGATGGACACTTTTGGATAGAAACCGGTTTTTGAATTCGGTAAATTTATTATCAAATTTTTAAGTTAAGGAAATATTTCCGCCGGTGTAAATTTTGTTTATTTGCTTATATATGTGCATTTTCACGAAAACAAAGCTTTTGTGCGATATTTTGAAGTTCAGTAGATTGAAGCTTCAGTGAATGCCTGTTTCTAGGTTATTATTGTTCAATAGATTTGAAATAAACATCAATTTTATTATATTTCTTCCTATCCACTAAACAAATTATTGTGATATTCACCGTAACAAAAACATTCAAAACCATACTTTAGGGCAAAATGTTTCAGAGTAACATCATTATTTTATGATCTGCTGTAATTTGTTATATGCCATTAAATGCTTCGTTATTAATTTCGTTCATCCTCATAATTTATGTAATTAAGTACGGACTACGTATACAACAAATATGATTCCTTGTTTACATAGCAATTTGATCTGTAAGCTTCTGATACACGAGAGTTGTTGCAACGTGAGATTTTAGAAGTATATAATACCAAGCGAAACTGAATTAATAAATGGCGAAGAAACTGGTATTTTGGTGGAAGCAATGAGTTATATGCAATCATATGAATGGAAAACATGATTTCCGTTGAGCTTACGATTTTCGCAACCTTCTAACAATGAGATGAAAACTTTGTTTAATGGCAATAATTGGTGACGTTCCATGGATGATTTACGGCTGCCGTAAAATTAGCGAGCAAAGTGTTATTGAAAGCTAAGAAAAACGAATTGATGTCGAACGGATCAAAGAATTCTTGAAAAATATTCCAAATGAAGCTAGACAACCCAAGTATTATTAGCACGTACTTTGCAGAGACGTAGAATTGAGCGAAGCCTCTCACATAATACGGGAGAGAAGGCGTGAAAATATGTAAAAGTTTCACAAATTTAGGTTTCATCCTCGACAGTTTTACGGCACTTTACCTCTCGAGTGCACATGTTCACGAAACATATACATATAGTCATAAAACGCTCAACCATTTAAAAAATATTCGATCAGTAATCAGTGAATTTATTGGTCGGTGAATCGGTGAACAAAAAAATTCACCGGTCAACATCGTCGTCATCTCTCGAGCAGAAGCTTTGTTGCCGATCACCGTGGTGCTACTCAAAACGAAATAAAATGGCCCGTAAATCACTCTCTAAGAATAATACGTGACCAGAGCAAATATGACCCTTTCGAACATACGAGGCGTACTTACAAGATGGCTTGACGTTCTGTCAATGGCATGCATGTTATGAACTCAAAATGATAACGTTTAAACCGTTAGGAGGAGACTCGAACAAAATTACTTGAAATGAATAGGGTATGGTAGAAGACGGTAAAGTTACAAACACCCAAAAAATGAAAGAGTTGATTCAGCACACTTCTGTATTGCTGAACCAATTCGTATGATATACTGTCTCTGTAAACTGTTGCACTAGGTTTGCTAATCAAATTATTGTGGCATATTCACGATATTTATGGCAAATAGGTTGTGCTTAACCTATTAAAGCAACGCAGAATGAACCAATAAATGATTAAATTTTTGAACTTCTAATTGTGTACTTCTGTCGATGGCGTGCGTATGTCACTCTTAAAGGATTCTACCACACAATCAAAACATGTCAGCGATTTTCGACTTTTTGTTAACAAAACAAAGAAGCGACAAATCATGGTTCCAGGTCGCAGAAAGCATCGAAGCCAGCAGATGATAGCAATTTATGTTTTCATTTCAAAGTCGATTCTCCGATCGATCGTATCGCCGTTTCGCTTTTATATACAACATACTGTCTGAAATGATCGAATGTGACTACTTTTCAACGGCATTAGATGGCGATTTCCGCGAAAATCGATGTGGCTGGTGTAGGATGAGTTCGTATTGAGTTTGACAATTTGAACTGTCATCAAACTTAATGAGAAAGCCTTGCTTCATTTAAATACTCGAACTGGTGCGAAAGGCAAATTATTACACTTATTAATCTGCTTTTATCAATTCCAACTGCTGGATCTTGAATGCGCTCGAGAGTATCAAAACTAGCTTTAAGCTTTCTCAACGAGCACTCAAGCTTCTCCATAAGAGAAACTTTCCTTTCTCCTCGAACCGTTAACGACTGATTGTAAAAAAGAGCCTTACCTGCATATGATTTTGGAATAACACAAGGAACATCCTGATTGGCTTTGAGCATAAAATAGAACGTATTCGACGTCTAAAGTGATCAAGATTTTAGCAGTATTCAAAATCACTGAATCCGACATTTCGAGGAACTCGAAAAATTCTTTGGAAAACGACAAAGAACCGAAAAATTACCAGAATTTCTTGTGTGCTACAGCCTCTAAGATCAGCGATTTCGGCGTGCACACTAACTTCCATTCGATCACCTACCGTATAGCATATCTGAAAATACGCATCTCGTTTTCGCAGATACTCCAAAATGACGGACACTTGATCATTGATCGATTAAATTCAAATTACGAGTGGACGTCGATGGTGGTTTTCAAGCGGTAATTTATGCACATATGGATTTTTGACTGATTTATAGATACTATCTTTGATGGGAATTTGCACGGTTATGATCAGTGGTGTTCAGCAAACTGAGAATAATATATTTGGAACACAACCATGAAAATTCATTTTTGTTAACGAATAGTTGACGAATTTAAAAATTGCTGCCAGTGATTCAAGTAAGAACACAGAATACAGTAAGAACAGTGTTAAGAATGGCGATTAATAAAATGTTGATAATTCTATGAATTTACAATTTTTGAAATTCAACTGAACCCTTACCAAAAATTTCAAAAACGTTTCAGTCGTTCTTGTCGGTGATATTGCCTTTGTGCATCCAAGTTGCAGAATTTTGTGGCGTAGTGATGTGAGAAAAGAACGAAGAAAGCAGTCAATGCAAGTAAATTGAAATTCAACAGAGCTGTGTTCACTTCGCACTTCATGCCGAGTTTTAAGTATCGTTTTGCAAGAAGAACAATCAAGAATCCAGCAGCGAATTGTGCTGTTTGCAGGAACGTTATGATCACAGCAAAACGCCTCGGTATTTGTTTGGTGAGTGTTTGTGCGCAGAAATAGCCGTACATGAGAATATGCGTGCTTAAATTCATGAACACACCCCATCGAGCAATCGCTCCAATACGATAGTACGTGAACGTGGCTAGCAGCAGAGTGATTGCATGATGGTAGACATGCACAACGAGCAAAGGTCGTCCACGTAGAATCAGCAACACCGTATCGAATAGTTCCCATGCTTTGCTCAAATGAAACATGAACATCGCATACCCGCTCAGCCTTGATGTGTACAGTCCTTCGCAGAGGCACACGCTGCCGTAAAGTCCGTGACGGAGCGACCGAATAAAATTGGGCAGAATTGAGAGTAGCATTAGGAGATCGCTGAACAAATTGAACCAATTCCATACAAACATCACTTCTCGAAGTTCGGGTTTTCGTCTGTGTCGTAGTATTTGTGGTGCGTAGTAGACGAATGTCAGGTAGAGTACATCGAGAATCACAAAACAGACCCGTCCCGATCGCATCCATTCGGCCGACTTTTCTGCACCGTACGCATACGAGGCGTTCATGTTGCATTCAGAGTTAATTACTACTTTAAATGTTGAATGCTACTAGTGTGGGTACGATCTGAACGAAAACACAGCACCTGACTGGAGAGTAGAAGCAGTGAACCAACTTCAACTGGCCTGCGGAAGATAATCTCGCACACTGACATTACTTCGCAACGTCCACTCCTAGAACCAGTCCTATTATTCAATCTCTGCATTTCTCCCATCGGTTTTATGCAAAAAGCTCCCGCAACGGCCAAAACTCTTCATCATCTCCTAATGCTAACATTCAACATTCAAAAATGACTTCTCTACATGACCTTGTC
Source organism: Anisakis pegreffii (assembly GCA_035041965.1). Classification (NCBI taxonomy): domain Eukaryota; kingdom Metazoa; phylum Nematoda; class Chromadorea; order Rhabditida; family Anisakidae; genus Anisakis; species Anisakis pegreffii. Next base: position 22,486 of record JAPYMA010000865.1, on the reverse strand, counting down.
TAAATGTAAGATAAATTTTAGAAACAAAAATTGGGAAAGAAAATTTGAATGAAATTACGCATGCCCTGACTACAACTCGAATGAGATGTGCGTTTGCAAATGAAACAAACGTACGCATATATAGCAGCATTTGACCAGGCTAATTCGAACGCAAGTCGCATAATGTAACCACCAAAAATTTTCCCGTGAACATTTCGATCAATCGGAAAACATATAATCGCATTTTTCAGTTTCGCATCTTCGAGCCAAACGTGATTCTCTGGCAGTCGACGGTGCTCGAACGAATGACTACTGCAAATCAGTCATTCCCGCTCAATCACGTCGCCGAACAATAAGTTTTTGTTTAAGATAATAGTGCCGAATGTTTATTTCGAAACCATCACCTGATCCAAATCGAATTCGGTAATGTTTATTGAAAGCGGAACCTCACTCGGTCGGGTCGCTTTCAACAATGTCTAATGAAATGCTCATGGAGAATTTCTGTATATTTGTTAGGAAATGCACGTAACACAATCACACTAAAGAGACTGGTCTGATTTTAATGTTGGCAGGCACTCACAAGGCTCGAACTAAATTTCCGATGGATATGTAACCTACTTGTGGTCGACGGTTTTCAGGAAAATGTCGTGCAATAGTTTCCGTTCACTTTCATTAGGTGGCTCTCGGAGTAGTGAATGTTCTTCGTCGAGCTTATGAATTTCGCGAGCAGCTGAAAAGAATTTAACCAATGCCGATGAATGATTTGATGTGTTCATCTCGATTTCAGTTCTATAGATGAGCAATTTACTGTGCACAGTCAATAATGTGTGCGTGAAGTAGGTACGATTTTCCGAGCAGAAACAATACAACTTTTGAAAAGTTCAGACAATAAGTTAGAAAATTAAACAAAATGCAGCAGTGAGATACCACGTCCCCTTCGAACAATTTCTTCTTGCTCAGGATCAGTCGTTATTAAAGGCATATTCGGTGTTGCTCGTCCAGTGATCGGGTCTTGAGATACGGTGACAAATCTCGCAGATAAGAAGTTAACACGACGTCCCTGATGAATGGTCAACAACAATGGAAATGTGCTTTAAATGCAATGCTGCTTAAGGAACACGCTCATTCGTGCGACGATCAAGCGATTTGCTTTTTGAATTGATCTAGTCGATACCACCAAGTATAGATAGTTCTATTCCTCTATCATTTCTCATCACATCAATTCTTACCTTTTCAGTTCACAAATGCGATGGTGATGTTAAACCTAAGAAAAAATATCTGGATCACTGACTTCAACTTCCTGATAGAGATCCATTGATATGTGTTGACTCGATCTTCCTACCCAACTAACGAAACCCTCCATTGAAATATCCGAGGTTGGTAATATGTTGTAATCAGCCATTATATCTGTAACATTTGCGTGTCAAAGTCATTTTTACTTGCCTTCACCACTCTTCCACAACTCGAAATGTCAAACTTCAGGGTTTGCAATTGTTAGATCAAAAACACTCACGTATCTCATCCACTGCTGCCGTAACGATTACCATGGGATGATGGCTTGGTATACCCATTGGTCCACTTCTTTGATTGTGCTTATAAGAGATCCATACTAAAACTATGAATGATCATTTCAATTATGAGTTAATTAAGAAAAATTGCACACTCCGAACGAACAAGTTTAAAAAGAATAAACTTTTTCTTTCTCACTAATGGTATGTTTACAATTAATTATCCACTGAATAGTTTTTTAATAAATCCGACGAAATAAACGTGAAATAAGCAGTCATTTTTTCCACTCGACTGATCGTGTGCATTTCACGAGAAACGACGAGCATATAAACAAACAGCCAATAACGAAAGGTACCCGCAAATGTGTCCAAATCTTCAAGTAACTTTCCGAAACGAACAAAATTCTTATAGTTCATATATTGCAGTCGCAATGATGGTTCACTGCCCAGCGGTATGGCAATACTATCGCGGCTCTCATTCATCGTGCGACCTTCCAGACATGCGATATCACCACTGAGTAACACATTTTTAGGCACTTATTTCGTTGTGTCATTCACAAAATTGTATTGGATGTCTTGAAAGGAGAGTAGTGCTGGCCAAAATACTTGATTTAATTCATGATTGTATCTCACTTCAATTAAAAGAATGCTTGTTGCCCGTAGGAGAAATTCGAGAATTTAGGAATGAATTCAAAAGAGAGATTTTTTGTACGTTGAAGGCAAGAAATGCGAGATAATTTATACTCGATTCAGTAAAACTCAAAATAACAAAACATAATGACTGATCATTGGGGCGAATATGATAACGAAATGTCCTTATTGTTATTGTTAGTGAATAATCAATGAGACAAAATACACCTCCGCTGTTGGGCATATTTAATTGCAGATACATGCTTCTGAAGTGTTTCAGCCACTGAAAATTTCAAAAAATGCAAATTATAAGGTTGGATGTTTTCTTTGAATTGGTAATTGAAAGTTGATCAAAGCATAAAAGGACAGTTCCGAAACACCGACACTTCTGAGAATATCCACCAAATTCGAATATTCCTTTCTTGCAAAAGTGGGAAACGCACGCTGAGACTAATATTATAGTACAGTTTGAAAAATAACTCATCGCTGCATAAAACAATGAGTGTTGAAAATAACAAATTGACTAAGCGAATAAAATAAGTAGCATTTTCGACGTTTTGCAAATTACTACCGTTTTCAAGCTATGTTATAAGCGTTCGCTTGTAAAAGATACCACTTTGAGAAGATAATCTCTTAGATGATCTTCTCAAGGTGGTGTCATTAACGATTTTACGAATAAGAAGTAAAGAGAGTCTATCGAATACCGTATCGAATGGTTTTCGGTTGAACGATGTGGGTCGATTCGACTCGGCGAACAACCTTGAATAGTAACGATGCCATTTAAGAGAGTAACGAAGATCTAGTACCTTTCTCTTCAACTGAAAATTTTCACTACTCTACGCATTTCCCATTTTCTTAATGATAGTTCAAACGTCGGCTGCTCTCGAACACCGACCAGTCAAATCCTACGAAACTGACGGTAAAACCAACGAGTGGGTTTAATAATCAAGATGGCTGCTATTGGATTTCTTATAAGAAATTTGTTGATCTGTAATGGCATTAAATACTCCTAACGGATTCAAGACATTTAACATGAAGAACAGTTGTTGGTATTATTGTCATCATATACCTTACGACGACAACTGGAATATGTACATTCACATTAAACTTCTCCAGAAGTGGAGCAGCATTTAGAGAGGGGACGGTGGATGGTGAGTGAGTTGGTTCACAAATAAAGCAGTTATTAGAGTTTAGAAGAATAAATGCTGGAGGATCATTGAGATGAGGAAAACACAGAGTACATTGGAACCGGTGGGATGAGGTGCTATTTTTAGTACATTCTTCTCGTTTTTCATAACATCTAAAAAACAGTGAGCGATGGATGTTGTCTGCAAAAAACGTAATCGCTACAGTCTCGTAATGTTTTATAACTCATCACTCATAAACACCAATCGGCAATTCTGAATCGTTTTCTCACCATTACCCTGTATCATACTTTTCATTGTTGCTCTCAAAAAAAGTTCGTGTGTGCTTTCTCATTCAGTCTGATAGACAGTTTACTTATTTCTGAGTCGTTTGATCGATCTTTTCTACGTTTATTCATTCAGTTATTGCACAACATCACTTCGTTAAATTGTTTTTTCCTTCAAAGTTTGTCCGAAGATCACAAAATGAATGAGGCAATTTCGATCGATATTGAGAAATTGAACAAAATTTTGGATCAACATTCTGCTGTTGAAAACAGCTTATAATCTACGCATCAGCAAACAAACCTCTCAGTGCACTTTTCTCACGAAATATTCACCACAGTTTTTTAAAACTTTACGCTATCGAATGAGCGACTTAAACACCCCGCAATTTCAACCTTCCTTTCAGAAAGATTGTCCCAATAGACTGTCGGTAAATATGCATTGTTTGCTCAGTTTTGGTTCTGAAATTTTACTTTCCTTTCGTGAATATCTGATTGATATGGTTCTCTGGTACAACTATCGTTGTTAAACAAACAGGACCTCAAAGTGCTTGACTAGAGTATACAATGTAATAGAGTATACGACGAATTGAAACATCTAATCCGTTGTAAAATTAGGGTGAAACTTGAGAAATATCTTTGAAAAGATGCAAGAGATAATGATCAACAGCCACCTCAAATTAATGGTGGCATTCAAACGAAATTTCAATTCTGTCATAATTCAACCGCATCCACTTTTCAACATTCCGAAATTCGGTATTCTGACCAAACTCCGAAATTCCTCACTCGGGGCCCAACCGAATTCACCTTTTGAGATTCCGAGATTAGTCGGAGTTTACCCACCGAACTTCGGTCGATCGCCATCAAATGTTTTGGGATGGCACGAGATGGAGACTTATCTCATTTGAACGTTTTTACAGAACTGAGGAATTCCACATTTCAAAAGAATGAATTCAACGAGGGTTTGAAAAACGATGGGAAATGCGAAAATTTTGAACAGAATACTTTGTTGTGAATGACAACTAGAACTGATCGTTCATATTGTGAATAAAATCAACTCTGCACTATCCCGCCATCCACAACAAGTAATCACGATGTATTCTAGATGAATCCAGAGGATCATTTCCTCTCCCGAAAACGTTATCAACCACTCAAACTTGCCAGCCAACAAACCCCTTTTACTCTCTTCAAAGAGTCTTAATGAAACTGAGAAAACCTTCTTGACATTGACAACTTTGTAGTAAATTTTAATTCTCGAAAACGTCGACACAAAGCCAAAGTTTGTCCTGAACAAAAGTGATGATACGAGACAATACTAAGAGCGTTCCTGGTATGATCTCATTTCATCATCCCAATACCTCTTTAATGTACGAAAAAATTTGTCGAACATTCATTCAATTTAAAATTATACGAAATCGTATAATTTTGTTGCGAGATAATTCGTCGAACATTCATTCAAATTCCACATTTGAAATTATAAGAAGTCAGTCGTATAATTTTAAACTTTCGTAATATACGAAAGTAATCATTCGAACACTTACAATTCCACTGTGTCGTCGTGTTCGACGAATCGCAATATGGGGATCGAAACACCTTTATTATATAGACAAAGAAATTTACGAATTATTTCAACACAATAACAACCGAAAAAAAATCAATCAACAAAATATGCTAAGATCGGGAATACAAATCATAACAAAATTTACGGAAGAACGAAAATATAAATTGGTAGAACGGGGCAAATTATTAAAATTTAAGCAGAGATCAACAGTTAACATCTCAACCTGCTTGTGTTCAACACCAAAGGAGAAACGAATTAATTGTTGGACGACCGAGAGAAGATTCAGTTGATAACGATCGACACAGGGATAGGATTATTGTTCCGAAAGTTTTTCTAATGATAAATAGTGCATAATAGGAGATTGTCTTTTATTGCTCACACAATTGAACTTCAAAATAATGAGCATGAAGACGAATGATGGAACGGATTAGATGCACCGAAGAGTTATCAAATCTTTACGGAGAGTCGCTTTATTACTAATCGCTTTCAACACCCCCTTCTAATTTAAAGATTGTTATACTGTGTTTAACAAACGTACAGAAATGATGAATTGTGTGAAAATAATCTGTAATATTCTGCATTCGTCTCTATTGACCCTACCTCTTCATTGCACACAAAAGAAAAGAAAAGATCAGCGAATCCAGAAACGCACAGACGAAACAAAATTCTCCTAGTTGTAATAGGTTGAAGAAAAATTTGAAAGCGATGCCACAAAATTCATCATTTAAAAAAAAATTTTAGTGCACAACGTCATGAAATTAATGGCTCTAGAGATTACATCGATATTTGTGAGTTCAAAGCTTTGATTCGGATTTGAAATAAGGATGAACGCGAGCGAGCAAAATTTGCTTTCCACAATTTTCATCGCTTTCTATCGACACAGTGATCGCTTGAGCACAACAATCGTATTCAACCATAGAAAACAACGTGAAAACACTGACACTTTTATACAAAAACAAATGAAAATGAACTAGAAAACAACTAAACAATATGCTATGTATTATTTTACATGAAATGTTAATGCAATAATATTCAATCAATTAAGCACTCAATCAAACGTTACATATTCCATGTTCATATTCAATTGACGATTTAGTCAGTCGGTTGCTTTACTCGGCCAATTTCTATCAGCAATTTTCAAGTGAATTGGAATTCTTTGAAAACGTACATAAACAGAGGACGAGAGTCCAGTGCGCACTTCGGGAATACCCTTACAATCAGTCCTACGCATGTATAACAAAGGGCAAAAAGAAACCGGCCGACGACGAACACGCTTCGTAATATGCATAAATGATAAACATGCGCTCGATGGCATTATGACAATCAACGCACACAAGCAGAACGCATACACTATTTGTTAGATCATACTCAAAAATATGAAATTTCACAGTTTATTCCAAATGAGAAACAACGATTCACTCTAAATTTGAATATACAAACAATGTACTATTAGTTAGAAGTGCTTTTGTGTTCCGCCCAAAGAGTGGACGTCGGTACCATTGATGGCGGCATTGCTCCACCGAAGCCGCAGTATCCTTCCTTTGGCCTACAACACATCAAATGTATTCGAAAAACGGTTTTTGAAATGGACTGAGACAAAAAGTCAGCGAAAAGCAACGGAAAAGAAGATCCCAAGAAGTAAGAGCAGCATTGTTATTTTAAAAAAACATTCTTGAAGAACAAATTTGCATTATTAGTTCATGCTTTGCCAAATTTCCTTCAATGGAAACAATTCTGAGAGATTGAAAACTTAATTGAAAAAAAAAACATTAGAATTGACGAGAATAGGAGATGGAATACTAGATCAGAAACTAAACGATCAGTCGCAAAACAAAAACGCAAACCTTGGTTGTGCATGGGATGATTGTTTTGGAGCAGCAGAATCTGTAAACGATACAACAATAATTTATTGCAAATGAATTGCTTCGAAACAACGATCTCAATGAAAGTAATTGCCAAACGATCGGATCGCACTTGTGTGTGAATATCACTGATTGTTACACACAAACAAACAAAAAGAATCCATCAAATGGATTTGATATCACTACTAGGGTTTGTATAGCATTCCGGAATACCGAATTCCGATCCCCGATATCAGCTTCGGCAAAATCCAGGGATTTGACTGAACAAGGCATCCTGTGTGATTTTGGTAATACACCGATCTCGAATCACGCAATAACCATCTCCAGCTCATTCATAATACTTGTTTTCTAATCACCAAAACGGTAATGGAATGATGAATTACTGTACAATGGCGCCACTTCGTCTTTCGTTTACCACAAAAAAAAAACAAAAAACAAGAGTAGCATCGTTATTCATAGTGTCATCACTGTTGCTCTGTATTCAATTCGTCACGGTCGATCAATTTTGCTTCTTCAAAAGTTGCGAAAATCGTTGAAATTTGGAAACCCTAATCACTACCTGATGAATGTCGACGATTTGAATTGAACGAGAATTGTCTATTTTCATTCGAACGAGATCCATACGAACGTCTATTGTCACCACCACCACCACCACCACCCCTTCGACCACGTTTCTTCTGGCACCACGGTCTGGCCTCCTCGTTAAATCTGAACGATAGCATTCGGTGACTGACAGCAAGAAACGATTATTTCAATGAAAACGATTGGCAAAATATTTGATCAAATTGAACAGCGATCGACAGCAACGTAGCACATAGCACAAACGAATAATAAACTAGCATACTGAAATTAGATCTAACAAAATACTGAAACGATTTCGTCAGTAGTCACATATAATTGGGTTAATAATTAGAGGCAAGAATTTACAAAAGAAACTGATGCATCATTTGGTTTCGAACAAATCTTTCCCTCGCATGCAGGATTTGTAATTCAAAAAGGAACCATATACTTGCGCAGCTGATATTCTGAGCCCATTAACAATTCAATATAAAAATAATCGGATGATAAGATGAAAAGAGTATTTGTCAACCAACCTTCTGACAATTTCAATGGCATCACTGATCCTTTCAATTGGAGGTTCAACGAAATAAACATCTTCAATTGGCTCGGTTTCAATGTTCGGAATGGTGAATGTGGCTGCAATACGAAGATCTTTCAAATACAATTAGGATATGCACAATACGAAATCATGATCTCTTCAATGCGCTCGACTGATTCATTCTCTGAGAGAGGAATGGATTAAAATTAGAATAAATTTCAGTAGAAAGTGTTGATGAAAGAGCAATTCTGAACTAATTAACATTCATTAAGTTATTTCAGTGCAAAACTGGAATGAGTTACGAAAGTTCTGAAAGAATACCTTTCAGCTCAAGCATAGCTTCAACGGGTATCTGTCCAAAGCCATCAGCGCGTGACTGTCTTATTTGACGATTCAACATCTCCTCTTCCTTTGGTATTATCACGACACACTTACGCTTCAAAACGTATACATTCTATTTTTATCGAATGATTCAATACAATTCAAAAACCAATTGAATGCAGCATTTCAATTAACTGGATATGCTTGAATTCAATCAGTGGTTCGCACACAAATCACAACCTGAAAATCTTTAAACTGCGAAAGTTTTTTGCGCCTGGCATCTTTAGAAACGTTCGTCTGATCGATAATATAATTGCGTCGCCGCCGACATGCCAAATGTAAAGAACGTGTTAACGCCTTTGCCGTTAAACCCATCACCATATCCCAACGACCCTGCAAACAATTACAGTAACATCAACGCCAACTTAGAAACGCACCCCAACTCTATGTACATACCTGATGCACTCGACTTCTGGCAACACCATTTATTTTCATCGCTGCAAGAATCACATCCGTACTGATCAATGTCCATTGTTCATGAGGATGATCTTTCAGATATTGACGTACCCATGTCGTCTTACCAACACCAGGCAAACCAACCATCATCAAAACCTCAAATTATACCAATGTCTCTTTATGGAAATAGCATTCGCCGAACAGTATCTTCCATCATGAATAGTATAACTGCTCACTCTTAATTGTCGCTATGATCGCTTTATCCAGCAAAAACATAGTAACGTCAGTTAATGATACGAATGAAAATAAAATATACTCAATAAAATGGAACATTTCAAACGAAGACTCAGAGAACATGAAGAATTTCAAGACGAACGAACCGTGCATTCGTTTTTGCTTGATGGAGCAACAGGTCCTCGAACGAGTTTGTCTTTTGAGACGTGATCAATAAAAGTCAACTTTTGTTGCTGCTGCTCTTGCTTTGAATTGTCCCGATTCAGCTCACTCAAATCAATCCAATCATCCGCTTTGGAATTACCAAAATTGACTGCCACTTTACAGTTCTTTGTGCAAATATGAGGGAAGAGTGCTTCATCGGGCATTAAATGAACCTCAGAGAAGGCAACGCCCATCCACTGCTTATTTATCCAGTAGGATATCTCGCCTTTGGCCAAATCCTTGAACAAATGCACTTATAGCTATTAGTAGTACAGATGGAGAATCACTTCATTAAATGATAACGAGCGATGGTGATCACATGTAAAGATAAGTGATAACGTTTTATGTTTGGAGCGACAAAGAGAACAGAAACCGTTGGAAATTTAATGGGACGGAACAAACGCACATTGAATAGTTTAAAATGAAACTCACAACAGCAGTTGTGATGATATCACCGATCTGGAACGGCTCACCGTAATCCGTAAAAACGTTTCCGAGTGCTTTCCGCGCCGTCAAACTGAACGAGTACGAATGTGCTGATTCTCCTAGCTGAAATTTCTATTGTGACGCTCGAATCAATGACACACGCATCAAATTCCTGCCGCAATCAATCTGCTGAGTTCATTTACAAAAATCCCTGAATAACGTTAATTTCACAGGCTGGATTTAATTCTGGTAATGTATCTTAATTTCAACTCATTCCCGAATTCGATGAGAACTGAATTTAGTTATATCACTGCTAGTTCTACCACGAATTCCCACGCTCGAATGACATTTTCAGATCAGAGGTAATTGACAAAGAAAAAAATTTACGATCGTTTGTGTATTTTGCAGTGACCAACCAATACGAGCGTCGTAGGCATCCACCTCTTCGAAGGGAATGTGCTTCATCGTTAAGTGCTCAAGAACCTATAACTCATAAGGAATTACAGATGTTATCGCGATGAGCCTGTATAATTTAAGCTGGAGTAAACAAAACGTGGAGCAGAATCGCACAGCGAAAGTTAACAAAATTTGTTTGCGCTCGATGAACACGTGAATAACGGAAAGAAAAAGTAATAAATTAAACAAACCTTCGCTTGGAAAACGGTAACAGGGAATGAATCGTCGAACTGCCGAGGTACACGAATACCGTACGTCGAACGAACACCACCCCACATCAATGCAAATCCGTCACCGTTGTCCGGATCGATTATCATACGATCAGTCTCACTTGCCTTGATGTGCAAATCGGCATTATCTGTAGCATTTTCTCATTCACACAAAACGATACATCCATACTGTTGAGATGATCAGCACAGAAATGACTGCGCCATCCACATTTGTGACAGTTAACGATTTCCCTGGTTGAATGAGTTCACCGTCTCTACCACAAAATACAATTAACTGATACCAAACAAAACAAGATTTCTGCTTGTCATGGCTAAATGGTTATAAGATTAAATAAAGTAAGACAACAATGTGTGAAAAAATGGAATTCCCTATGAAAAATTCCATCAGTGAACAATCAAATAAAACATACAGAAGTCCAGTTCAACATGCTCGTCACCAGGGATTGGCTCCTCTTCTTGCACTGAGTTCTTCTTGGCCGCATTCGACTTTCGCTTTGAAACTCCCTCAATGATGATGTCATCATCTGAATCGGGCACCGGTTCACCATGAAATTCAGGTAACGGTTTGTCCTCCTCTGGAATCTCATAGTCTGGATCAGGAGTTATCTGCTCGTAGTGTTGACCGTGTTCCTCTGGAAAACAATTAACGAATTACATCATGGGACTCGTAAAATATGAAGAAAAAAAAAGATAGGCAATATCAATGAGAAACGAATATACCATTAACATTTTCTTGTGAAGTTAAATTCTTCAAAACAGCCGATGCCTTCTGGAGTAATAAGCGTGGATCACGCAGTAATTTCTCGCAGATATCAGGCTTGCTGAAAACGACATAAGTAATCAAAAGTATCTGTGTAATCCAATATGAAAGCTTTTTTTCCAGAAAATACGATATGTTTCTAATGGTTCCGATTCACATCTGACAAGAGAACACACTGAACTGAGCTCATTCATGCCGATCAGAAAGACTGGCAAAGATGGATGAAACTATTCGCGATCACCTCCCTCTCAATATGACGAGTTCAGATCAATCTATACGTGTCAACTGAATGACCTTGGTCCGAACTTTAAAATGATCTCTTTGCGTGCTAACACTTGTTTAATGATGACTTGATATCGAATAGTTACAAATACACGCGATAAACGTTCACTAGTTGAACAAACACTGATTGTATTCAATTTCGAATTGATGAGGAATCCAAACAAGTAGACTTTAGGTAAATTTCATTGAAACGTTACACCGTGAAAACAGCAAGCACGTAACTATTTGTCTGAGCTGACAGGAGAACGAATTTGCGAATCTAATCATCCCTATTATATTGAAGTTACTAGTGCAAAAGAACACACGTTCTCCGATATATGATAACATAATTCTAAGGCGGGACCAAAAATGCTCACAGGCAATTGATGCAACAAAATTGTGTCAGCCTAACAATGACATTCATTCTGATGACAGTTTATATTTTCCTTGAATTTTTATTAAATCTATAAAGAATGTGCTCTACAGTTTCCGAAATTTTGCTTTTTCGGTCAATTTCTTTCCCATTTCTTTTATTTTTTATTCCAGCATTGCTATTGTGGTTTGAATCGACTGGGTAACGTGCTCCCCAAGTGCGTTTTCTAACCAATAAGAGAACGTGCGTATGCAATCTTTAAACCCTTCAAATTATTCTGTTTCTAGTTTTGCGCAATTTTAGCTAGCTGTTTCAGTGAAGTAGGAATGCTGATAACTGCAAGGCCACTACAAAAAAAATGATAATACTACGTACGCACTCGATTTTACTCGCAAAATAGTGAGCACTCTTGAGGAGTGAATGCAGAAATCCCACACCCTTTGGATATTATGAAAGAATGCAATTGGCTAGCGAGAACATGACAACGACGATGGGGACGCGGACATTGTGGTGGCCATATACTGCATGTTGTATGAGACGCATGCGGTTGCGGGGCATCCAGAATGCATGCATAATACCGGTTGAATTTGATTCGGTGTATATTCTTTGTCATTTCATAACACTGATTTTGAAAATGTTCATCTTAACGCACACTAGGTACAAAAGTGCCTAGCCATAAAATCTGTATTGTGGAACAAGCTGAAGTTCTCTAGGTTCATTATGTCGTTATTGGAGCCATCACCGCCATTCTGATCTGTGCTCTAGTTTTGGATTAATGACAGACGAGAAAAGAACTGCAATCCATATTGCATCAGAGAAAAAGCGATAAATGAATGAACCTTTCAGTCCCCGGTTCCTTTGAAGTGGAGTTGGCGGTTGAATCGTTTGTTGATTCTTTATCCTGAAATACAAATGGAATTGTCCATGAACAAAACAAAAGAAACTTATACATTCATTCATTTACAGCATAACGCATCATTCAAATGGATTTCACGTGCATTTTGGAAGGGAATATGCCGGAAAAGATTTGAAACATTAGGAAAGAGAAGAGAAATGAACAACTGAGTCTTTCAACTGCATAACTTTGGATGCAGAATTTGATTTTGTGATGATCAGTGGATTGACGGAATCAACTGTATGCATATTCAAAGAAATGATGAAATGAAATACCTGATCAGTGGAGACGGTATTTGGTGAGATGGATGCTTCATCAGAAATATTCTCTTTGGGATGTTCTTCTTCACTTGAGTTGCTCGATGAGAAATGCAAAACATTTTCGTTGAATGATAACAACTCATAGGATGCTACCACCGTGGCCACTACCTCCATTAGGATGCTACGCACATCCTTTTCGAGTTGACTCATCTCACAACTCGAGCTAGGTATTGGCAGCTCATCACTGGACTGCGCTCTTGTTTCATCGGTCATATTAACGTCTTCATTTAAGGCCAATGGCGTCAGTTTAGTTTCACCGGAACCCGAAGCCATCTGAAGCACTGAATTTAAGGTTGTACTGACATCTCGCCTTATTTCGTCATCGCTGTTTGGTTTTGAGATAGCACACTCATCCGAATCAACGCTTATGTTGTGATCGATGACTGCTGTCGACTGGACTGTTTGTTGTTTGGTGACATTCGCAGTTGACATCGGTTTTGACTCATCTGATTGATAATTTGAAAGAGACGTATCAATTGGGGTTGTTATAGGAGCACTTACAACAGGCATGCTTATCAACTCATTTGGTGGTGATCGTTGCCGATCAACATCATCGGGAAGTGGTATTACTTCCAAAATGTTCGAAGTCAGTAAATTCGCTGTTGGTTCAGTTTGAGGAAGTGGTATGAGGTGAGTGGCTGCAGGAGGAGGAATGAATACATTAGATGAAGACGGTTCCACTTTTGCATCATCAACAATGCTATCTGAGTTCGGAGTTTCAGCTTCAGTCTCCGCTAAATCTGACGACGTACGAAGTTCATCAAGTCTCCTATCAGCATGTTGTTGAAGGAACGAGGATGATGACAACTGCAAGCTATCAAATGAATAATCATTTACGGCTGCGTCGTCGTCGTTACTGATTGGGAGTTTCATCGAATTGGCATCACCAATCCGTGCAAAAACCGCTTGTAGCGCAGATGCCATTTCTTTGATACGGTCTGGTGATAGGTCGGAAGAGGAGAGTTGTGAGGCGATCGCCGACGTTGACGGCACATCGGGATAGTGCTTGATTGATGCCGAGGCGGGTGTTGGCGACGAATACGGTGGTACTGAGGGTGGACGCGATAACGGTGACAACAGTGCATCTTCTATCGGCGTTACATTAGCGTATGTTGGCTTGGGTGGCGGAGGTGGAGGGGGTAAACGGCTCGGAGGGAGTGCGGGTGGTGGTGGTGGGGGAGGCGGTAAAGAGGATAGGTTAGGGGGCGGTGGGGGAGCTGGTAATCGCGATAGCTGTTGCATTCGATCATCCGACAACGAACCTTAAAATGTTCATTTATTATCGACAACACCGAACATCCATTTACTGTCGCGGTGATCATTCAACGAGACTGATACTTCTTCAAATTGATAAATTCACTGGCTAAACTGAATGGAATATGATGCGAAAAACAAATAACAATAATTCATTTCATCGTTCTGCCGTTAATACCCAAATGAACTGTTAACTTTATTTCGAAATCGCTAAAGACTAATTGATTCAGACCGAATTTCTTTCAGTAATTACTGTTCGTTCAAATAATTCTGGCTCATGGATGGTCAGTTGGTGTAATGAGTAATTTGTGAGATTTATTTCTGGAAACGAAATGAAATAATGCAATATCACTGCAAATGAAAGAGATACGATTTTTTTGTGGATGTGTACTGAATCTTGGTGAAATAGGAGAGTGGTGTTGTGAAGGCTGATGCTGTTGGGAAGTCAAAGGATATTTTCGTCGATCGATCATTGGTCCCAATCCGATGTTGCTTGCTCCACTCAAACGGCGTTTTTCCATTTCAATTTTCTGTCTTTCATCCGCTTTCTCCTGTTCAGTTTTGAACTTGCTCGACAATAATTCCGTCTGAAATGGAATATATGACAGAATAAGGTGAAAAATTACGAATCGCTGATACTGACAACGAATACTCTAACATTGTGAGGAAACAACGAAGACTCCAGCATGGCTGTATTTCAATATAAATGGAAAAAGGGGACGAACCAAGAAAGGGATAGCAGTGTAAGTTTACCGTAAGGGAAAACTTTAAGAATTACTTTACTGCTGTGCCCGCCGGCACCGATAAAACAACTGTTAAACTGTAAAACGTAACCACTTGTGTAATCAGAACTGCAGAAGAATGAACCTGTTTATCGAAAATGGAATCAAGCACATCAATTGGTGCCTGCATACGCAACGGGATCTTCTTGCGACTTAACGATGCTTTCTTCTTTTCGGCATCTGATGATAAGACTTTGGACTTATCAACTGCACCACTTTCCGATGACTGTTGTTTCCCCTTACTCATATCTGTTGATGACTGCAAAACAGATCATTAATCACATTCTCGTTTTGGGTTCACAATTAATATTGAGATGATCAATCGTTTGTAGCAAAAGATTGAATGTAATAAATAAATCATCGAATGATGCAAATGATCGCAGGAACATACATTCGATGGACTGATTTGTGAAAGAGGTGACGCTGAACCACACGAACGATCGCTCGGTAATTTTATGACCAGTTTGCTCGATTCGCCCTCTTCTTTGGCCGAACTCCTTTCTGACCCACTGGCCGCCTTGCTCGTTTCAGAATCAGAATCTACCGTAACGGTCTTTATCAACACCGACGGTGGTGCTTTCTTCGGCTCACTTTCCGACATACGAATGCTCTTGTTGAGATCGAGTTTCAATTTCAGAACGAGACCTTTTTTTGGTTTTGAGTCGTTCGATTCATTCTCAGCTGAACAATTTTTCTCCGCTTCCTTTTCTTTTCTGACCTTTGTAACCGATTTCTCTTTTTCAATCTTTTTGTTTTTCATATCGATCTTCAATTTCAATCCCAGCTGTTCCTCTTGTTCACTGTCTGTACTATCCGTTGATTCGTTTTCTTCCGCTATTTCCAGCTTCATCTCCTCACTACTTCTCTGAAAAATAGGAAATAATTGACGATGGAGCTGTACTCATCCAATCATTGAACTGAGACATAACAACACCAACATACCTACAATCATAGCGAGATGAAGCCTTCTCATCCAAACAAGAACGTTGATAAGGGAATTAAAGTAGTGCTAACAAATAATACTAAACGAGTTGAATAATGAATTAATTCTGATCAGAAAAACTAGAGAATAACTCACCCTTGTACGATGAGCCGCAGGCGCTTCCGTAGAATCATCTTTAGATAATCGCTGATGACTTGATTTTTTAGTAGAAGGTTTTTTGCGAGTTGGAGAAGTTTTTTTGCTTTTAGACTGACTCTTCTTAGTGTTGTTTACTGGTGCTTCTAAGTCAGCTGGTTTTTCAGAAGGCAAAGATGAAACTCCAGCTACTGCATTCAGATCCGTGGAAGTTTCATCCTGGAATGAGCAGTTCATTTTAATGTCACGCAAAGTCAGTCAGCTTATTGAGACGTACACGGTAGAATAACACCTATTGGCCAACTACTCAAAACTGAAAAAATTCACCGCTTTACAGTTAAACAGGGAATCCAGCAAAATAAGATTTGCCTAAAGTCAATACTTTCATCTTCACTGAGTTGAAATCAAAACAAACGAACTGAAAATTCGATTGAAAACGATTCTTCAACGATTTCGATCTCTTCGATCCGTTCCGCTTCACTCTGATCAACCTTCTTCTTTTTTGCCTGCGGTGATGTTATTACTGGTTCTGATTCGTCAGCCAATACCTCGTTTTCGCTAACTTCCACTTGCGCTTTCTGAAATTCACTCCGTCAATTCTAGCATTGAATTTTTTACAGTTGCTAACAGGATATCATCGAAAACTGCCTGATGAAGAGAGAATTGCCGTAAAACGAAGACAGCTTACAATACATCTACGAAGATTCACAACTCCACAAAAAATAAAGTACAATTAGAACGATTTCGGTGAATGCCAACCGCTTTTGCTGTTCTTTTTGTTGCTGTTTTTCGAGGACATTTCTCAGTGACGGGTGGCGGAGAATACGAATGATGCCCCATACGTTCCAGATCAACTGCTTGCTGAAACATTAATTATAGAGCAGATCATATTCCCACCGCAAGCATTCAATGCATCAATTGTATCGCCAATCCAAATCGAACTGACGTACTGATCACATTTTATTCTCCGACATACTCGGACGCGATCAGTTTCGAATGGCATTGATGGTGAGATATCTTCGTCAGAATCACTGAAAAGACTTTTAAAAAAATCGGACCTGCAAACGATCTGCAAGCAAATTTTTATTGCCCGTGATGTCCAAGCCCCGCTGTTCCAATTCTTTTTTCAGTCTACCCGTACCCAACAAATAAATCATTGCTGGGTTAAGAGTATCTGATCCAGCACCACTTCTTCGGCTCCTCGTTGCCATTTTAATCTCTGCAAAAATTCTATCATTAGCATCATACGAGCGCATTCTGAATGCGAGAGATGCACGTTTGTACGATAATCGCTACAATTCCATTAGATTAATTATAAAATCAAATACAGGAAAAGGAACTATCTAAACATACATTATCATTCACTTATATATAATCGAAACGCTGTTTGTTGAGATGAAAAAATAATTTCAAAGATAATTCGACAGGCGTCGTCGCACTTCGCCATAAAAACGCGTCTGAGCGCAGGGGCGTAGTCAGCGAAGAGCATGCGCAATCGCAGGTCAACGCGTTAATCAGCTCTTGAATGAGCAAAATTTATATCGATGGTATACCAGAAAAGGACCGTTTTGAGGGGTGATTCACTGCGGATTGATTAGAGAAATTGTGACCATTTTGTATAGAATAAAATTCTCTATCATATGAACTATCATATTCTGAGATACGTCCATTATAAAAAAACTTGACCGGTCCTAAAGTAGAAAATGTTGGGCAAAAATGAAAGACACATTTATGTAGTACCAAATTTTAGGGTGAAAGAACAATGTTTATGCTATGAGACTAGGCACAATTTGTAGAGCTTGAAAAGCTCTATAAGATGACAATTAGAGGAAGACGTTTCGTAAATGCGCACAAAGCGAACAGAATGAATGTGGCTGTGAAAGTTAACAACGAGAAATCGTCGTAGCGCAACATTCGCGACTGATTCCAAATTTAATTCTCTACAAGCACAGAAGGTCTCAGCAGAATTCATAATCTAGTTTTCGAGACTGTAACTTAAAATGAACCTTCATAACGAAAAATAATCCTTGGCGAGCAATTGAGATGAAAAAAGTACCGGAACAGAAATTTGATCGGTCAATGCCAAGTAATCCATTAAAAGAGAATATGATGCTGATCGAATATGAAACTGATCCCGCTCTCCCTATCAAAATTGCAAAAAAAATCGCTCGCTGCATTCTTTTTTATCGCGGTCATTATCACCAATAAGTTTTGATCATCAGCATCATCATTAGTTTCTATGCATTGATAAATTATTCTTCAATAGATCATCACATTCAGCTGGTGGGAATTTTGAAATATTTGATTTGGCGAAACCGAATTTAAATATTCCCGAAGCGGGAATACGCCCAAAGCGAAATGTATAAAAGGGTTCTTTTTCATAGCATAACTTAATTCCAGTTCGATGAAATCGGTGAGTATTGCTGCTCGTTCAATACGGTCGATAATAAAGTGGTTAATATGGTTTAGTGGTTAATATGGTTAATATGGTTTAGTGGTTTAATATGGTCGATAATAAAGTGGTTAATATGGTTAATAATATATCATTATGGTTAATGGTTAATGATATATCAATAAACGGTTATACTAAATACCAAATTATGGTGGTTATTACATGATTAATATCTGGATATATGGCTCTATAGTGAATTCTAATGGGACAATATATTACTACGATATGACTATATGTCTACATGGTTATATGGTTGTATTCTAAGATGGATATTTACAAGAGCGATACGTGATGACCGGACGACAATGACGGATCGTTGGTTTAACACGGATTAACGATGTGATGGATCAACACTTACATAAGCCTCAATAAATCCGAGGTATCAGTTGATATTATCTATTCAATTAATTGCTCATATGGTGCAACATGAGAAAGTAATGCAATAACTATAATCAACGTGGTAGAATAATGAAGTATCGATAAAATAAACACAATTCATGCGGATGGAATCAGTCGATGATTATTGGAGTTTGAGTGATTCTATTTCAGAGTATACAGTTAGTATCGTCACTGTGTGGAATACTTTTATGTGATAGACATTGAGATGAAAACAGTGATGTTGTAGTTACTAGATAATGTCAATGTTTCAATTTCAATACATCTTCTGGATTTGATACAATATTTTCGCATTTTCAGGCTTTCGCCGGTTCTCTCTCTCTCTTCCTCTCTCTCTCTCTCTCTCTCTCTTTTTCTCTCTCTCTCTTTCTTCTCCTCCATTCTCTTTCTCCTTTGTTCGCCGGATGGACGACTGGACGTGCGACGAGGACGGACGATGGTGCGAAGCCGGTTCTCTCTCTCTCCCTCTCTCTCTCTCTTGTTCTTTTGTTCGCTGGATGGACGACTGGACGGACGGACGATGGCGCAGCCGGATCTCTCTCTCTTTTCTCCCTCTCCCTCTCTCTCTTTTCTTCTCTCTCTCTTTGTTCTCCTCCATTCCTTTGTTCGCCGGATGGACGACTGGACGTGCGACGAGGACGGACGATGGTGCGAAGCCGGTTCTCTCTCTCTCTCTCTCTCTCTCTCTCTTTGTTCTTTTGTTCGCTGGATGGACGACTGGACGGACGACGGACGACGGACGGACGGACGATGGTGCAGCCGGATCTCTCTCTCTTCCTCTTTGTTTCCTTTCCCTTAAGGTCTTTGAGCGGGGAGAGGGGGGTTAGGAGTCCTACAGCACGCCTCTCCGGCTGGTTCGCCGGCACCACCCCCTTTCCTGTCCCTCTCCCGACCCTCACCCCTCCTCCCCTTTCTTTCTCCCCTTCCCGCTGAACTCTCTGCCCTCTGGGCAGAGAGGGAGGCGGGAAGGAGGGGAGGAGGGTGAGGGAAGGGCGAGGGATAAGGAGAGGGGGTATCGCCGGCGACCAGTCGGAGAGGCGTGAGGTAGGGCTCATCGGGACTTTAACGTGAGCCATGAGATAGAATTTTTTGGGGGTCGTTTTGAGGTAAGCCTTGTCTTCGAGCGTCTTCTTCTCCGTCTTGAGCATGAGTGAGTTTGACATGAGCGTCTTCTTGTCTGTCTTGAGCTTTGAGCTGAGTGAGCTTGACTGAGCATGACTGTCTTTTAGTTGTCTGTCTTGAGTTCGGTAAGCTTATGCCCCGTCTTTTCCGCTGTGGCCACGGTTGGCCTTTTGAGGTTTGGAACCTTCTTTCCTCTTCTACAGGTTCCTGCCTCAGCAGCAAAAAAACATTTTTAATCTAGCCACTGAGTTGGCTTGACTGGCAAAACAGCTAGTCAAACCAGCTTAGCGCCGGTCCCCAGCCCGGACAAATAGAGAGGGAAAATGTTCTATTGCTTCATTTTCAGATGTATCATATGAAGTGTCGAATTTCGAAACTGCTACTACTTTAATGGATTCAACTCAAATCAATATAAACTCCGTAATAAGAAGCGACAACGACTATCATATATAGATATAATCACGGCTATCATATGTAAACGATAATAAATACCAATATTCAATACGTCTTCAACGGCTATCACATATAATCACGACTATCATATGTAATCAAACGAATACGAACTACACAAGTACGACAATACGAGTCACATAATCAATACTGTCAACTGGATATCAATATAAACTCAAAAACTCTAATATCATGTTGAATTTTGAAAGCTGAATATGACTTCAGGCTATCTGGATTATAATGAGTATCAGTGGTTAGCGGATAATGATGACGATTAACCGTATGGATTACAATTATAGTATTATAATAACATTAAACTGTATTATAAGTTGGATGTTGCACATAAAGAAACAACAGTTCATTATAAGGTTCTACATACTAGAAACATAAAATACAGGTCGTAACTACACAACATACTATATACTGCAAATAACATCCTACTTGTTACGTACGAATGACAGAACTTTTTAATTCTGCCGTTGATGACAAATAATTCCACCAGCTTAATACAGTTCAGATTGCTAAAATCAAGACGGCATCTAGTTGGCACACATCGTAGTTTGCAACTCGAAACTCGAATTTGCAACTCGAATCGTAGTTAATGATGTTACTAGGTAATATTTTTTGATTTAATATGCATAATGTTTGACGATTCTACTCGGTTCCTTTCAGGAATTCGATCGGTGTAAATCGCAAATTATATTTACCATACTTATATCATTATAATTTAAGATTATAATCAAAACTACGATCAAAATCAGAAATATAATCAAAAATTATGATGAAGTCAATCAAAAATCAAAATAATATCATTCAAACAAACAATATTACCCTCGAACAAATCGAAGCTGAATGATTTGCCACAGAGCGGGAAGCGACCAGAGCAAGTGATGTGACGTCAAAATCAAAATCAAACTTCCGGATCAAGTCAAAATCAAACTTCCGGAATCAAAATTCCTGTAAACCTTTCTTTCGAAACCCTTCTTAACACAAAATTCCAAGAAATCCTTCATTGTCGATTCCCGAAACCAAAATTCCCAAAAAATCTCACTTTCTCAACTTACAGAAAAATTTCTGGGAAACCTTATTTCGAATACCTTCTTAAATCAAAATCTTCCCACAACTTCTAATTCTTAATTGCATGGAATCTTTCTTTCCGGAACTAAAATTTCCATGCAATCTTACAATGAAAACTCTGTTACGAAAACATTCAAAAATCCTTCTTTTGAAAGTTCTGTTAATGATTCCTTCCAGAATTTCCGATTTTAAAATTGCATGGAATCTTTCTTTCCGGAACTAAAATTTCCATAAAATCTTACTATCAAAAGTTTATTTCGAAAATTTTCAAAAATCTTTCTTTCCAAAACATTCTCAATAATTCTTTCCACAACTTCTGATTCTTAATTGCATGGAATCCTTCTTTCAGCAACTAAATTTCCATAGAATCTTACAATCAAAACTTTCTTACGAAAACTTTCTCAATGATTCTTTCCACAAATTCTGGTTCTCGAATTGCATGGAATCTTTTTTTCCGGAACTAAAATTTCCATAAAACCTTACTGTCAAGACTTTCTTTCGAAAATTTTAAAAATCTTTCTAAATCTTTCTCAGTGATTTTTTCTACAAATTCTGGTTCTCGAATTGCATGGAATCTTTCTTACCGGATTTAAAATTTTCATACCATCTCACTATCTAAACCTTCTTTCGAAAACTTTCTCAATGATTCGTTCCACAATTTCTGATTTTCAAATAGCATGGAATCTTTCTTTCCGGAACTGAAATTTCCATAAAATCCCACTATCAAATCTTTCTTTCGAAAACTTTCTCAATGGATCTTTCCAAAATTTCCTATTTTTAAATTGCATGGAATAGTTGCATGGAATAGTTCAAACTTAAAACACATCCAACTTCAATCACACTGTATTTGTACTAATCTGTATGTACAAGAGTGCAGTAATATATATATATA